>WBNM01015043.1:39707-54680 GCA_013399055.1 Ramphastos sulfuratus | reverse complement strand
TTGTTTTGAGGGTTGTGGGAGCGGGTGCGGGGCTGTGAGGGTTGTTGTGAGGGTTGTGGGCGCTGGTGTGGGGATGTGAGGGTTGTTGTGAGGGTTGTGGGCGCTGGTGTGGGGGTGTGAGGGTTGCGGGCGCTGGTTTGTAGTGGCTTTGGGGTGACTTCTCCTCCTCCCTGAGCATCAACCTGCTACAGCCATCCTGGGGGAATTTATGAACAGTGTCCTCTGCTCCTGTGCAGAGTCCCAGCATGGCAGAGCTGGAAGGGACCTCTGGAGCTCAGCCAGCCCAGCCCCTGCCAAAGCAGGGCACCCCCAGGAGCTTGCCCAGCAGCACAGTGCCCAGCTGGCCTTGCAAGCTCTGCACACAAGGACACTCCACAGCCTCTCTGGGCAGCCTGCTCCAGGCCTCCAGCACCCTCACAACAAACAACTTTCTCCTCTTGCTCACATGGAGCCTCCTGGGCTCCAGTCTGTGCCCACTGCCCCTTGTGCTGTCCCTGGGTGCCACTGAGCAGAGCCTGGCCCCAGCCTCTTGCCCCCCACAGCTCCTTTGTGTCTTGCTGAGCATTGCTCAGCTGCCCTCTGGGGCTGCTCTTGTGCAGGCTCTCAGCCCCAGGGCTCTCAGCCTTTGCTCCTCACAGAGCAGCTCTGCAGCCTGCCCTGGACTCTCCCCAGCAGTTCCCTGCATGTTTCCAACCGGGGGAGCCCAGAACTGGACCCAGTCCCCAGCTGTGCCCCCACTAAGCAGAGCAGACAGTGAGGAGAACCTCCCTGGACCTGCTGGCCACACAGGCCAGGCCCCCAGGCCACCTTCTCGGGCACGCAGCTGTGGAGGCTGTGGGAGTGCCGTTTTGACCCCCGTGGGAGGGTTCCTGGTGGCACGGCTCGGGCTGGGCAGGCAGCAGGCAGGTCCCGGCGCTGTGGCACGCTCGGAGGGTTCCCGTGTCAGTAGGTGTCACCATTCAGTCACTGTGTGATTGAGGAGCCCGATCGATGCCAGGCTCCGTGGGCACACACCTGCACAAAACTGCTGCCAGGTGCTCCAGCAGCTCTGCTTCAGGGTGGCTCAGCCAGAAGCTTCTTGGTGTCTGAAGTGAAGGAGGGAAAAAACCCCAATCCCAAAATACTTAGAGCTCTATTTGCTGCCTCCCACTGCGATTCCATCACCCAGAGGGTGCTGTTCAGGATCCAAAGGGTGGCTGGCAGTGGGGTGCAGATTGCTTTGGAGGAATCCCAGGGCAAGGCCAAGGGGTGAGTGGGACAAGTGACTGCTGGGGAGGTGCCAGTTGGAATCCAGAGGAAAATGCTTCCCCCTGAGAAGAGTCAGACCCTGGGATGGGCTCCCAAGGCAGTTGCTGCTTTCCCCTACACCAGACAGTTTGAAGACTCAGCTTGCCAGGGTGCTGGCCCAGCTCCTGTCAACTCCCCTGTCAGCTAGAAAGGTTGGAGCAGGTGAGCCTTGGGGTCCCTGCCAGCCTGGCAGGCTGTGGCTCTGCTACTACAGGTTTGTTTGATGCCACAAGGATATGAAGAAAGCAAAAGGCCCTCCCCAAGGCTCACCTGTGTGCGGCCTTGCACTGCTGCAGGTGCTGCACTCAGGACGTGGTCTAGTGGCCATGGAGGTGTCAGGTAGCAGGGTGGACTGGGTGGTCTCAGACATCTTTCCCAGCCTTAATGATTCCATGGTTCTATGACCTGCTGGGGATGCTGCTTGTGGTCCAGAGAGCAGGAGCTCCTGCTCCTCTCCCTTGAAAAGCTGAGATGAAGCTCAGTGCAGCCTCTGCAATAAGTCTCTGTTGGCAGTTGCAAAACCCCTGTGGCTGAGCCTCCCTTCCCAGCCCTCTCTCAGCCTCAGTTTGCTCCCCAGGCTTGTAAATGCAGTGCAGTGTTTGGCTGATGGGTTGGGACTAGCTCCAGTCTGTGCCACAAGGGCTGGCTTGACTGGAGAGGCTGCAATCCTCTGAGGGTGAGGAGAACACTTCCAGAAGGGCTTTTAGAGGAGCTTCTGAGCAGGCTTGAGCTGGGAGAGAGGAGCAGTGGGACTCTCCCTAGTGCTGCCCACTCGTTCCCATGGCAGAGGCTTGGAGGAAGGGAAGCTCTGTGGCTCTCTGGCAATGTACAGCTTCAGTTGGGGCCTTTTGTGCAAGGAGACCTTGTGGTGAGGTAAGAGTGGGAGTGACACAGGTCTGAGAAGGACTGCATGGGANCTCTGCACACAAGGACACTCCACAGCCTCTCTGGGCAGCCTGCTCCAGGCCTCCAGCACCCTCACAACAAACAACTTTCTCCTCTTGCTCACATGGAGCCTCCTGGGCTCCAGTCTGTGCCCACTGCCCCTTGTGCTGTCCCTGGGTGCCACTGAGCAGAGCCTGGCCCCAGCCTCTTGCCCCCCACAGCTCCTTTGTGTCTTGCTGAGCATTGCTCAGCTGCCCTCTGGGGCTGCTCTTGTGCAGGCTCTCAGCCCCAGGGCTCTCAGCCTTTGCTCCTCACAGAGCAGCTCTGCAGCCTGCCCTGGACTCTCCCCAGCAGTTCCCTGCATGTTTCCAACCGGGGGAGCCCAGAACTGGACCCAGTCCCCAGCTGTGCCCCCACTAAGCAGAGCAGACAGTGAGGAGAACCTCCCTGGACCTGCTGGCCACACAGGCCAGGCCCCCAGGCCACCTTCTCGGGCACGCAGCTGTGGAGGCTGTGGGAGTGCCGTTTTGACCCCCGTGGGAGGGTTCCTGGTGGCACGGCTCGGGCTGGGCAGGCAGCAGGCAGGTCCCGGCGCTGTGGCACGCTCGGAGGGTTCCCGTGTCAGTAGGTGTCACCATTCAGTCACTGTGTGATTGAGGAGCCCGATCGATGCCAGGCTCCGTGGGCACACACCTGCACAAAACTGCTGCCAGGTGCTCCAGCAGCTCTGCTTCAGGGTGGCTCAGCCAGAAGCTTCTTGGTGTCTGAAGTGAAGGAGGGAAAAAACCCCAATCCCAAAATACTTAGAGCTCTATTTGCTGCCTCCCACTGCGATTCCATCACCCAGAGGGTGCTGTTCAGGATCCAAAGGGTGGCTGGCAGTGGGGTGCAGATTGCTTTGGAGGAATCCCAGGGCAAGGCCAAGGGGTGAGTGGGACAAGTGACTGCTGGGGAGGTGCCAGTTGGAATCCAGAGGAAAATGCTTCCCCCTGAGAAGAGTCAGACCCTGGGATGGGCTCCCAAGGCAGTTGCTGCTTTCCCCTACACCAGACAGTTTGAAGACTCAGCTTGCCAGGGTGCTGGCCCAGCTCCTGTCAACTCCCCTGTCAGCTAGAAAGGTTGGAGCAGGTGAGCCTNCACAAAACTGCTGCCAGGTGCTCCAGCAGCTCTGCTTCAGGGTGGCTCAGCCAGAAGCTTCTTGGTGTCTGAAGTGAAGGAGGGAAAAAACCCCAATCCCAAAATACTTAGAGCTCTATTTGCTGCCTCCCACTGCGATTCCATCACCCAGAGGGTGCTGTTCAGGATCCAAAGGGTGGCTGGCAGTGGGGTGCAGATTGCTTTGGAGGAATCCCAGGGCAAGGCCAAGGGGTGAGTGGGACAAGTGACTGCTGGGGAGGTGCCAGTTGGAATCCAGAGGAAAATGCTTCCCCCTGAGAAGAGTCAGACCCTGGGATGGGCTCCCAAGGCAGTTGCTGCTTTCCCCTACACCAGACAGTTTGAAGACTCAGCTTGCCAGGGTGCTGGCCCAGCTCCTGTCAACTCCCCTGTCAGCTAGAAAGGTTGGAGCAGGTGAGCCTTGGGGTCCCTGCCAGCCTGGCAGGCTGTGGCTCTGCTACTACAGGTTTGTTTGATGCCACAAGGATATGAAGAAAGCAAAAGGCCCTCCCCAAGGCTCACCTGTGTGCGGCCTTGCACTGCTGCAGGTGCTGCACTCAGGACGTGGTCTAGTGGCCATGGAGGTGTCAGGTAGCAGGGTGGACTGGGTGGTCTCAGACATCTTTCCCAGCCTTAATGATTCCATGGTTCTATGACCTGCTGGGGATGCTGCTTGTGGTCCAGAGAGCAGGAGCTCCTGCTCCTCTCCCTTGAAAAGCTGAGATGAAGCTCAGTGCAGCCTCTGCAATAAGTCTCTGTTGGCAGTTGCAAAACCCCTGTGGCTGAGCCTCCCTTCCCAGCCCTCTCTCAGCCTCAGTTTGCTCCCCAGGCTTGTAAATGCAGTGCAGTGTTTGGCTGATGGGTTGGGACTAGCTCCAGTCTGTGCCACAAGGGCTGGCTTGACTGGAGAGGCTGCAATCCTCTGAGGGTGAGGAGAACACTTCCAGAAGGGCTTTTAGAGGAGCTTCTGAGCAGGCTTGAGCTGGGAGAGAGGAGCAGTGGGACTCTCCCTAGTGCTGCCCACTCGTTCCCATGGCAGAGGCTTGGAGGAAGGGAAGCTCTGTGGCTCTCTGGCAATGTACAGCTTCAGTTGGGGCCTTTTGTGCAAGGAGACCTTGTGGTGAGGTAAGAGTGGGAGTGACACAGGTCTGAGAAGGACTGCATGGGAGCTGCTCTGTATAAATGTGTGCACTCTCAGGTGGCTTCTTAGGGGTGAAGTTGATGCTCTTAAATTGCCACTCTGAGTCTCTGTGTGCAACTCTGTACATCAGCAGTGCTTTCTGGGGCCACATCTGCAGGACTGGGTCCAGCTCTGGGCTCCTTAGCTCAGGAGAGGCAGGGAACTGCTGGAGAGAGTCCAGGGCAGGCTGCAGAGCTGCTGAGGGGCCTGGAGCAGCTCTGGGAGCAGCAAAGGCTGAGAGCCCTGGGGCTGAGAGCCTGCACAAGAGCAGCCCCAGAGGGCAGCTGAGCAATGCTCAGCAAGACGCAAAGGAGCTGTGGGGGGCAAGAGGCTGGGGCCAGGCTCTGCTCAGTGGTGCCCAGGGACAGCACCAGGGGCAGTGGGCACAGACTGGAGCCCAGGAGGAGAAAGTTGTTTGTTGTGAGGGTGCTGGAGGCCTGGAGCAGGCTGCCCAGGGAGGCTGTGGAGTGTCCTTGTGTGGAGAGCTTGCAAGGCCAGCTGGGCACTGTGCTGCTGGGCAAGCTGCTGTGGGTGCCTTGGACTGGATGATCTCTGCAGGTCCCTTCCAACCCTCACCATGCTCTGTAAATGCTCTGGCTGTGAACCAAGACCCAACTCATCCCACAAATCATTGGAGCTGTTTAATTTCCTCTGTTGGTGGCTGTGTGAGGGGCAGAGGTCCCCTCCCAGCAAAGACCTGGTGCAGCTGTTTTCATACCTACCACAGTGCTGCTTCCTGCAGCAGAAGTGGAGATTGAAGTCAGAAAGGCTCAGCTCTGCTTTACACTTCCTATTTCTCCTCTCCTCTCTCTTTCCACCCTCTCTAACTGCTGACAACAGTTGAAATGGCCACAAGTAGTATTTTTTTGTTTTCCTCACAGCCCTGGTGTGCAAATGACTTTAGATTTATAAGCCTGAGCCTGCACAGGCTGCCCAGGGAGGTTGTGGAGCACAGAATCAAAGATCACGTTGGGTGATTCTGTGCTCCACAACCTCCCTGGAGGTCTTCAGGACCAGGCTGGATGAGTCCTTGAGCAGTCTTGAGTCCAGTTGAGAGGTGTCCCTGCCCATGGCAGGGGGTTGGCATTGAGTGAGCTTTGAGGTCCCTTCCAGTCCCAACTATTCACTGAATCTCTGCTCTACACCACCTCAACTCTACTGCCTGTATCTTTCCCCTCCTCTTCCACCCGATGTTGATTTTTTTTTTGAGCCCAGACCCAACCTTCCAGAAGTCATGGTGGAGCCTTCAGGCTGGTCCATCAGCATTGGTGCTGAGTCCTGTTCTCCTCCTTTCCATAAGCAATTTCCCAGCATGTGATGATGAGATTTTTCCTGGCACCCCACTTAGTTGTTCACTTTTCTTTATCAGTTGATTTACTGCCTCCAGACAGAAGATGAATAGTTTGCACTTTGCACTCTCAGATCAGAAGGGAATGGAGGAGACTGCTTTAATCATATTTTATTCCAGCCCCACTTATCTGCATCACCTATTGCTTAGCCCTGTCAGGAGTGATATGCCTGCACTCCCCTATCTTTGCTGCTTGCTTGCAGCAGGACCAGGGCTTTTGCTTATTCATGATGCCAGTGTTGCTTTAGAACAGGGGCCCTGGAGCAGCTCATCTCCAATTCTGATGCTTTAAACAATGGGATTGAGTTTAGCTGGGAAAAGCAATTCAATAAAGGGCTTAGATTTCCATTGAAACCTCTCCTGCAAGCTTGGTCTTCCTCATGGTGCTTAGAGAAAAATTCATAGAATCAAAGATGTGGTGGTTGGAAAAGATCTCTGAGATCAGCCAGCCCAGCCCCACCATGGCCATCAAACCCTGGCCACAAGTGCCATGGCCACAGGTTTCCTACACACCTTCAAGGATGGGCACTCCACCACCTCCCTGAGCAACCTGTGCCAGTCCCCGACCACTCTTGCAGCAAAGAAATTGTTCCTCAACTCCAACCTAAACCTCCCCTGGCACAACTTCAGCTCCTGTTCCAAGCTTTCCAGCTGCAGCTGTGTTTTACCCAAAGCAGTGATGTTCGAGAGGCATCAAGAAGTGAAGTCCAATAACATTGAGCTACAACTCCAGGCTGGGTGGGGAATGGCTGAGAGCAGCCCTGAGGAACAGAGCAGCCCCAGAGGGCAGCTGAGCAATGCTCAGCAAGACACAAAGGAGCTGTGGGGGGCAAGAGGCTGGGGCCAGGCTCTGCTCAGTGCTGCCCAGGGACAGCACAAGGGGCAGTGGGCACAGACTGGAGCCCAGGAGGAGAAAGTTGTTTGTTGTGAGGGTGCTGGAGGCCTGGAGCAGGCTGCCCAGAGAGGCTGTGCAGTGTCCTTGTGTGCAGAGCTTGCAAGGCCAGCTGGGCACTGTGCTGCTGGGCAAGCTGCTGTGGGTGCCCTGCTTTGGCAGGGGCTGGGACAGGCTGATCTCCAGAGGTCCCTTCCAACCCTCACCATGCTGGGGCTTTGGATTCTGCAGAAATACCTAAAAATAGGTGTTTGGTTTTGCTGTTGTGGGCTTTGTTGCTGCTGTTTTGGTTATTTTCAGGATGTTGTCTGAGTTTTTAAATAGGTTTTGTGTTTATGCCTGTTGTTTATAGTTTCTAAGTGCAAACACTTATAGGTAGGCACACATTTAAAACACCCTTTTAGGTGTTTAGTTGTGGAGCACAGAAGACCTGCAGGGAGGTTGTGGAGCACAGAATCACCCAACGTGATCTTTGATCACGTTGGGTGATTCTGTGCTCCACAACCTCCCTGGGCAACCTGTGCCAGTGTCTCACCACCCTCACTGCAAACAACTTCCTCCTAACATCCACTTTCAATCTCCCCTCTGCCACTTCAAACCCATTCCTTCTCCTCCTGGCATTCCCAGACCTTGTCAATAGTCCCTCCCCAGCCTTCCATGTAGCCCCCTTCAGATATTGGAAGGCTGCTATCTCCCTAATGTTTTGGATAATTCACCTAGAAACCACCAATCCACTCCTTTCCTGGTCCAAAAATGCTAGAGAAATGCCTTATTCAATATTTCAGTGCAGCTTGAGCACACAGTGTGTTAGGTCTTGCAAAGCTGTGAGTGAGGAGATGAGATGGGAGAGCTGTGCTCCAGCCAGGCAGCTCCTCACCATCCACGTGGACAGAGATGTGGATGTGGAGCCCTCACGCTTCTCCTCATCAGAAGGAGACCCCTGACAGAGGCAGCCAGCAGCAGGATTGGGTTTTTCCATTCCTCTTTCCCCTGAGCTCTCTTTGAGCTGATGTGCTGCGTGCTCAGGAGCTGACCTTTCAGCAGGGCTGAGTTTCCAACCTGCAGCTCACCAAAGCTTTCTGCTCTGCCCCTAGGGATAAAGCAATTAAAGGGATGCTTGACTGGATCAGCTGCAGAGCACCACCCCTGCAGTTTTCATCTCCCTCCTCACCTTGGTGCCAGAATCCAGAATGATTTATGGTGGCTGCAGCAGTGCTGCATGTGGCTGTGGACAGACTCAGGCTTTTCCCTTTCTGCCTTCGAGCTAAGAGGTTTGAACTGGTTTGCTGGCTGGGAGTCAAGCCACAGAGGAGCTTTGGTGTCCAGCTGCAAAGGTGAAGGCTCAAGACCTGCATCCTCATTTAATGCTGTGACTTTGAGGAGGCTAAGTTAATTGAATTAAACTTTTTAGCAGCTAAAACCACTTTGGGTTGAGCAAAGCTCTTCAAAGGGGCTTAGTTCTCTGCTTTGCTTTAATCATTTATGATTTATTTCAAGCTTTCCCATTATCCAGCTAAAACTCACTTCTGTTTTGACCACTCCTGATGTCAGGTGCTGGAGCAGGCTGCCCAGAGAAGTGGTGGAGCCCCTGAGCCTGGAGGTGTTCATCAAGAACAGAGCTGGCATTCAGGTGTGGTTTAGTGGGCACACTGGGGTGGGTTAGGGGTTGGGTTTGGGTTTGATCTTGGAGGTTCTCTCCAAGCAGTGATGCCCCAACCATTGATGTGTTCCAGGCCAGGTTGGATGGGACCTTGGGCAGCCTGGACTAGTGGGAGATGCCTCGTGGCAGGCAGGGGTCAAACTANCTGCACTCACACTGGAGGCTCAGGTTGAGCTTTTCCTCACCCCAGACCCCCAGGGCCTGTTCCTCAGGGCTGCTCTCAGCCATTCCCCACCCAGCCTGGAGTTGTGCTTGGGACTGTGCTTAGAGCCCCTTCCAATCCAGAGCATTGTGTGCAGAGCTCTCAAGCCCAGCCTGCAGGTGGCTGGCTGAGGTGCTGGGTGGTGCAGAGATGAGGCCAGCCTGAGCTTGAGGCTTTCTGCTCAGGGTAAAGCAGCAGCCAAGGCAGACCTTTTAGCTCAGAAGCTGCTGAGGCTGCTTGGTGGAACTTCTGCACCCCATACCTGGTCAGTGTTGTGCAGAGGAGGCACAAACTTGGCCATAAGAAACATGAGGAGGAACTTCTCTAACGTGAGGGTGGCAGAGCTGGGACAGGCTGCCCAGAGAGGTGGAGGAGTCTCCATGTCTGCAGAGATTCCAGCCCCTCCTGGCTGTGTTCTTGTGTGACCTTCTCTAGGTGAACCTGCCTGGGTAGGGAGGTTGGACTGCATCCCCAGAGGCCCCTTCCATCCCCTACCATTCTGGAAGCTCCTGGGCACCAGGGGCTGTTGAATGCTCCAGTGTTAAGCTCAGGCAAGATGTGCTCCAAGCCAGCAGCCTTCTCCTGGTGTCCTTCCTTCTCCCTGTGTCCTGAGATGGCTCCAAGCCAAGCCTGGATGGGGCACTTGGTGCCATGGTCTGGTTGGTTGGCTGGGGCTGGGTGCCAGGTTGGGCTGGGTGAGCTTGGAGCTCTCTTCCAACCTGGCTGATTCTATGGTTCTATGACTCCATGCTGGTTCCTTGCTGCATTTGTAAGGCTGGTGCAGCTGCTGGGCCCTGCCTAACTTGGGCACATCACTGAGATCTTCCTGGGTGGTTAAAAATGAGACTCATCCTGCCAAGCCCAGCTTCTGCTAGGCTGAGAAACAAAGGCAATGTCCTTTGGTGCCACCTGGGTTTCTCCATCAGCTGCAGAACATCAGCCAGACAACACTTCAGCAGCTCTGGTGGGGGGTGACAAACACCTTCCCTGTCCCAAAGGATGGAGCAGGGTGGGGGGAAGAGGATGGTGGAAATTGCAGGTGGCCCTAGGAGTTGTTCTGCCCTGTGCAGGAGGCTTTCTGATTTCCATCTATCACAGACACTTTTGCTTTCTTCCTGATCAAAAAAAAAAACCCAAACCAGCCAAGCAGCTTTAGCTGGAGGATCTGTGGCTGGTTTGTGCTGCTGCTGTCTCTGGGGATAAGAGAGGACTTATGGAAATTTTGGGGAGGTGAAAGGGAGTTCTGAACAGAATCCCTTTTTGGTTCCGTTTTCTTCCAGGAGACATTTAAAGGATGCAGAAAAATACTTTTTTTCCCCCTTTTGGTGCTAAAGCTCAAACTTGTCTTGTTAGATTGTGGCTGCTGAGTGGAAGAAGTGGATTGGCATTGAGATTTCTGCTTTTCTTCCCCCCTCTTACAGTGATACCAAAGTGTTCTCTGTCAGTCTGATTTGACCGGAGCTGAGATCTGTCTCTTATTGTTTCTAGACTCCTGACAGTTCAGTGCCTTTGACAGGGGAAGCTTCTGAGAGGGATTACCCAGCATAAGGTCTGCCCTCCCTGCTGGGTGCAATGCAGAGCTGGCACACACTGACTGCTCCCTGAGCTTCCTGAAGGGCAGGAGAGAGGCTGCTGGGGTAGGGATGAAACTCAGCCAGCTGGGATGGGAAGCAGAACAATGCCAGGGGATAGAGACACAGACACAAAGCAAGAGCCAACCCAAGCCCTGATGGCANCAGCCCCAGCCCTGCCCAGCCCCAGCCCTGCCCAGCCCCAGCCCTGCCCAGCCCCAGCTCTGCTGCAGCTGAAACTGGGCTAAGCCTTAGATTGGTGATGTGGGAAAGACTTTTTCACTGCCTCCAGCAGTGTCTCTCAGGCAGCCCTGAGCAGTGCAGCTCAGCAGCTTCTGCAGCATGGCAGAGGCAGGAGGACTCCCAGCACGCTGCTCCCAGCCAGGGCCTGCATCTTCACTGCTAAATGCAGCCAGGAGCAGGAGGATCTTCCCAGAGTCTGTGACTGCCCAGCTGCATTCAGGAGGCTTCCCCTGAAGTGCAGCAGGCTGCTGTCAGCCAGGCCTCTGCTGCATCCCCAGAGCAGCTCCTCTGTGAGGCACTTGTGATTTACTGCAATTAATTTTCCTATCTCCACTGCTGCTTTTATCAGCATTATTAAGGCTTTGGTACTTCCAACGTTGGAGTTTGTCACTGCTTGTCTTCTCCTCCTTAATATGCAATTAGCAGGTGCTGCTTCCTGCTTCTCAGAGGGGATCTGGAGGTGCAGGTGAAGTGCAATTCAGATTGCATTCCTCTAATGATCACCCGAGTGGAAAATAGATCCTGGCAAGCCAAAGGGAGCCCCATGCTCCCCTGAGGCATGCAGGCAGGGGCAAACAGGTGAGATGTGCTGTGAGCCAAGCTGGGGGCTGCAGTCCCTGCTGCTCTCAGGTCACCAGGCTGCTTTGTGTTGTAGAAGGGACCCCCAAAGCTCAGCCACTACAACCCCCTGCAGCCCCCAGGGCCAGCCCCAGCCAGAGCAGGCTGCTCACAGCCCCAAGCACCCTGCCCTGCAGTGGTGCCAGCCCTGGGGCAGCTCCCACCTCTCTGGGCAGCCTGGGCCAGGCTCTCCCCAGCCTCAGTGCCAAACATTTCTCCCTTCTCTCCACTCTCAATCTCCCTCTTGCAGTCCAAACCATCTCCCCCTTGTCCTGTCACCACAGGCCCTGCTCAGGACTCTGTCCCCAGCTTTTTGCTTGTCCCCTCAAAGGTCTCCTGGAGCCTTCTCTCCTGCAGGCTGCACACCCCCAACTCTGCCAGCCTGGCCTCACAGCAGAGCCCTTCCAGCCCTGCCAGCACTGCTGTGGCCTCCTCTGGCTCTGCTCCAACAGGTCCCTGTCTGTGCTGAGGACCCCAGAGCTGCCCTAGCACTGCAGGGGAGGTCTCAGCAGAGGGGCAGAATCCCCTCCCTTGCCCTGTTGGCCACACTCTTCTGGGTGCAGCCCAGGCTGTGGTTGCCCTGCTGGGCTGGGAGTGCTCTGTGCTGCCTCGTGTGCAGGTGCTGCTGCTGGCAGCAGGGCACTGCAGCAGCCAGGCTGGTGGTAGTGCTGGGCAGCTTCAGTGAGCCAGGCTGGGGGTCTGTGGGGAGCAGAAGAAATCCACTCTGGTGCTAGGAATTTTCCTGAGGATAGGTATGAGAAGAGGAAGCAGCCTCAAGTTGCCCCAGAGGAGGTTTAGGTTGGGTGTGAGGAGCAATTTCTTCCCCAAAGGGTTTGTCCAGCCCTGGACCAGGCTGCCCAGGGCAGTGGGACAGTCGCTGGCCCTGAGGAGCTTTCAAAGCCATGGAGATGTGGTGCTGAGGGACATGGTTCAGTGATGGACTTGGTGGGGTTGGGTTCATGGTGACACTCCACAGCCTGGAAGGTCCCTTTCAGCCAAGGCAATTCCATGATTCTCCAACTCCAGGATGCAGCAGGGAGTGATCTGGAGACCTGGGGGTGAGCTCCTTCCCCAGAGGTGGCAGTCAGGGAGGGCCAATGCTTTGCCACCCCCCTGCTTCTCATTCCCTGGCTGCCTCTCCTCCAGCACTACCTCCTGGTCTCTCTGCCTCATTGATTCACTCCCTGTTTGCACATCACATTTGAATCCATATTTCTTCTTCAGTGCTTATGGCTTCTAATTTCTTTTTTACTCTGCCATTATTTTACCTCTGGAAGTGCATTTTGCCAGTCTGTAAATCGTTGTGGGACATCATTCCTGTGAATTATCTTCCATGCAACAAGGGTTTATTGCAGCAAGCTGCATGAATCATCTCTCTGTAGAGCCTTGATGCAACACTCTTCAAGTGGGGCAGATACTGGGCAAGAGAAGAAGTTGCACAAAACCATTCATCAGTGGGAAACTGAGTGGCTCTTGGGCTGTACCTAAAGCCTGATGGATTTTTCTGCTTGCTATCTGAGTACCAGGAAAGGTTTTACTCTCAGAATGGCAAAGCAGTACCTGTTGGTGCCAAGTCTTTGAGCTGAGGGCTGGCAGTGCTCAATAGGAGTGGTGAGGAAGGGTGGAAACGTCTCTGCCATAGCACAGCAATGCTCAAACTCTGTCCAAGGGGGCTACAGGAGAGCTAGGAAGGGATTTGCAGTGCCAGGGTGAGAGGTAATGGCTTGGAGCTGGGAGAGGGGAGGTTGAGACTGGAGAGGAGGAAGAAATTGTTGAGAGTGAGGGTGGGGAGACACTGGCACAGGTTGCCCAGGGAGGCTGTGGATGTGCCCTGCCTGGAGGTGTTGAAGGCCAGGCTGGATGAGGTGTCCCTGCCCATGGCAGGGGGTTGGCACTGTGTGATCTTTAGGATCTCTTCCAAACCAAACCATTCTATGATTCTACACAACCTGGGGGTGCACTGACCTGGGCTGGTGGTTGCCATCCTGCTGAAGATTATCCAGAAGTGTGCCCAGGTGACCAAAAAAGCCACCAGTGTCCTGACCTGGATCAGCACTGATGCAGCCAGCAGGAGCAGGGCAGGGATTGTGCCCTGGCACTTAATGTTGCTGAGGCCACACCTCAAATAATGGCTTCAGTTTTGGGTCCCTTACTACAGGAAGGACATCGAGGGGCTGGAGCAGGTCCAGATTTGGGTCCCTCACTACAGGAAGGATGTTGAGGGATTGGAGCAGGTCTAGAGAAGGGCAACCAAGCTGGGGAAGGGTCTGGAGAGGAGCAGCTGAGGGAGCTGGGGGTGTGCAGCCTGCAGGAGAGGAGGCTGAGGGCAGAGCTCATTGCTCTCTGCAGCTCCCTGAGAGGAGGCTGCAGCCAGCTGGGGCTGGGCTCTGCTGCCCAGTCTCAGGTGATAGAAGGAGAGGGAATGTCCCCAGGTTGCAGCAGGGAAGGCTGAGGTTGGACATTTTCCCTGAAAAGGCTCTCAAAGCCTGGCACAGGCTGCCCAGGGAGGTGGTTGAATGCCCACCCCTGGAGGTGTTTCAGAGAGGCAGAGCTGTGGTGCTGAGGGCTATGGTTCAGCCCTAGCCTGGGCACAGGGAGAGCCTGGTTGGACTGCATGGCCTTGAAGATCTTTTCCAACAAAAGCCACTCTCTGGTGCTGCCTTCAGTGCCAGCAACCCAGAGGATGCCAGAGGTTAGTGTTTGGTCACTGAGGTGGGAGTGAGGGGGGGCTGGGTCCCTGTGCCAAGGGGCAGGATGAGGACTGGCCTCAAGCTGCAGCGTGGGAGTTTCACTTTGGACATGGGGAACAGTTCCTTCACTGAAGGTGTGCTAAAGGCTGGGAGCAGGCAGGAGGCTGCACTTCACACACTGCCTGCCAGCAGCTGATTGAGGGGTCAGAGGTGGGTAGACAGCTGCAGATTGCCATGCAAGCCTTGCCCTGCTGCCAGGGCACACCTCCCTTGGCACGCTGCAGGTGACAGGCAGCTGCTGAGCTGAATGGGTCAGTGCTGTGTTTGCTCTGATTGGGGGGGGAAGGTGATGCTCTGGGTGGTGGTGGGTGTCTATGGGGGGGCTCCCAGGGTGTCTTGGGGGGCTCCCAGTGCTTGTTGGTCAGGCAGTCATGGAGCTTCCAGCCTGAGAAGCTTTTCAGCAGCAGATGTGGGATTTCTCCTGCTCCTTCAGCCCCATTTCCTGCCCACTGTGCTTGGCTGTCCTGGAAGGGCTGCACCTGTCTCTCTTGGAGCAGGCAGAAGGTAGAGATGAGGGCTGGGGGGCATTGGTGAACCCCCCCTGTAGCCACAGAGCTTTCCCAGCTGCAGCTTGGGGATTCCTACTCCTGTAGGTGGTTTTTTTTTTTCCCCCTTTTACTGCTGCCCTTAGCTAGAGATCAGCCAGACTTTATTTCCCCTACTTGTCCACCTTGATCTTGACCCAGAAAGACAATTATTTAAAATTCCAGTGCCAGGTTAGTCTTTGACATCCTCATGGCAGGGAGAGCAAATCTGCTGCCTGTCTAAGGCAGGCATCTATCATGCTGGAAGTGTTTGGAGATCAAAAGGGTGAAGAGGTGAGAGAGGAGCCAATAAAGATTGATGGAGCTGTTTCTGCAGCTGAGCTCTCCCTTCAGCAGGGGCTGCTGCTGTGTGAGCCATGGCTGGAGGGATCCTCTCTTGTGGTTTTGCAGAGTCAGAATCAAAGAATGAACCAGACTGGAAAAGACCCCAAGGTTGTGGAGTCCAACCTCTCACCTAACCCTTCTCATTAACTAAGCCATGGCACTGAGTGCCTCATGCAGCCTCCTCTTAAACACCTCCAGGGATGGGCACTCCACCACCTCCCTGGGCAGCCCATCCCAATGGGTTCACAGTCTTGGTCATGGAGTATCTTATGAGGAGAGGATGAATGTCCTGGAGTAGTTTAGCCTGCAGAAG
>WBNM01015043.1:24258-38523 GCA_013399055.1 Ramphastos sulfuratus | reverse complement strand
GTTGGTCGGGGGGGGTTGGGTTGAGGTGGGGTTGGCTCTGGAGGGGCTGGCACCATGCTTGGCACCATGCTTGGCAGAGTTAGGCAATGGTTGGACTCTTGAAGGTCTTCTCCAACCAAAGTCAACTCTAACTGCATGAGGCTGAAGGTTTGGGACTGGCTTCTGGGCCCTCCTGGTTCACTGATTTCCATGCCCTGCTGCATCTGTTCATCAAATCCAAACCATCCCCCCAGGGAATGCTCCAAGCTGGTGGACTGAAGGGCAAAGATTCATCCTGAGCAGCAATTGCTGTGTGCAAGGAAGTAAGGTACTTAAGTTAGCCAAACAGATGTGGAGAGATGAGGCAACCAGACCTGGTAGCCCTCTGGTTGTGGGAGCTGCATTTGGTGTGAGGGGGAGCAGAAGAGAGAAGCACTGCAGGGAGCTGCTGGGCTTGTGCTGAGCTGTTTTGATAAGCCCTGGCGGAAGCCCCCCCCCCCCCCCCCAGATTCACTGCATTCCATATGAGTTTGGAGCCTTTTAGGGCTTCCTCTTAAATATTCATTAAGAAACAACCATTCCAGGCAGAGCTCCAACCAGCTGGCATGTTGGCTACCAAGCCCTTCAGAAATAGCATTGCAGGGTGCTCACATGTTTACAAACCAACCTCTCCTGGCATGTGTGAACTTTCTCTCCCTCCTCCTCCTCCTCCCAGCCCACCTTATGGATAAAAATACCAAGCAGTTAATTCTGAAGGAGCCTGATGGCATTGGGAGTGCTGCTCCAGAGCCACTGCCCCCGTGCAGGCAGGCTGGGGAGGGGGTGCAGGCAGCACTCTGCTGCAAGCCATGGGAAGCACCTCCAGAAATAGCTGCAGAAAGCTCCTTGGGAGAAGAGAGGAAGCAGGAGGCGTTGGGGGGTCTGTGATAGCTTCTGAAGAGGATGCACCTCCAGCTGAGCCCACCTCAGTAACAGGAGGACATTGGAGTACTACTGAAAAGAGAGTTCACAATCCTCCATGGACTCTCTGAGAGCTCCCTTTCTGTTCTTCAGCAGAACTGAGGGGCATGATTTTGGTGTTCAGAACCCAAAGAGCAGCACAGCCTGGAATTACTGCAGGTTCCACCTGGAGCCACAAAGGCTTTCCAGTGCTAGCAGCAAGCAACAGGGCCAGTGGGACACTGTCAAACTGGGGTTTAATTGCCTTTAATTGCTCTGCTCTATGAAGCCACATCTGGTCTGGATCCAGCTCTGGGCTCCCCAGTTCCCTAGAGGCAGGGAAGTGCTGGGGAGAGTCCAGGGCAGGCTGCAGAGCTGCTGAGGGGCCTGGAGCAGCTCTGGGAGCAGCAAAGGCTGAGAGCCCTGGGGCTGAGAGCCTGCACAAGAGCAGCCCCAGAGGGCAGCTGAGCAATGCTCAGCAAGAGACAAAGGAGCTGTGGGGGGCAAGAGGCTGGGGCCAGGCTCTGCTCAGTGGTGCCCAGGGACAGCACCAGGGGCAGTGGGCACAGACTGGAGCCCAGGAGGCTCCATCTGAACAGGAGAAAGTTGTTTGTTGTGAGGGTGCTGGAGGCCTGGATCAGGCTGCCCAGAGAGGCTGTGGAGTGTCCTTGTGTGCAGAGCTCCCAAGGCCAGCTGGGCACTGTGCTGCTGGGCAAGCTGCTGTGGGTGCCCTGCTTTGGCAGGGGCTGGGCTGGCTGAGCTCCAGAGTTCCCCTTCCAACTCAGATCATTCTATGAATCTATGGAATTAAACCACAGAATCATTAAGGTTGGAACCTCCAAGACCCCTGAGCCCAACCATTAACCCAGCACCACCAGACCATGTCCCTCAGCACCACATCTGCACAGCTTTTCAGTCCCTCCAGGAACCAGGACTCCATCCCCTTCCTGGGCAGCCTGTCCCAGTGTGTTGTGCCTTTTCCAGGCTCTCTTCCTAAACTCCTCACTTTCATGGTGAGGCCATCAGATGGTCCAGGGCAAGGGGTGCCTGCAGTGCCAGGGGGGCTGGAACTGGCTGATCTTCAGGGTCCCTTCCCACCCATCCCACTCTGTGAACCTCATGAGTGTTTTCTGTCTCTGTTTTGCTCTCTCAGCAGAGACACCAGAGGCAGCCCTAGCACTGCACATGGAGGGAGCAGCACCACCTGCTTTTAAGCAGTCTTAATCTTCTTGTCCCACTTGTCACCATGGGTTGTGTAAGTCCTCCCAGCAGCCCCCGAACGTTTAGAGCTGAGTTGTTTGTGAAGGATGATCCCAGAAGATCCTTCACAAGTACAGAAAGGCATTATTCATATTTCACAACGAGGAGACAGAGCTAATGGGAGGTTCAGATGGCTAAATAAGCTGCAAACCTGCTGCCAGCTCCTGTTCCACCATGTCAGTGCTGTCCCAGACTAGTGTCAGGCAGGTCTCAAAAGGAAGGCAAGAGCCTGAGCCTTATCCTTTTGGGCTTCCTTGCCTTTTAGAGCAGGCAGCTGTTTGCTCCATTTCTGTCAAGCCCTGACAGGTCTTTCTCCTGCAGGCCTGCAGAGTGCTGCTGAACAGTTGCAGCCTTCTCCTTGATATCTTCCTTTGCAACATTCAGCCTCAACCAGGACTGGAGCAGAAGTGCATTGAGCTGCTCCTGTGCAGCAGCAGCAGGTGAGGACGTTGAGATGCCCCCAGGGTGGGTAGCTCTGTGAAGACCCTTGCCCATCACAAGCCATTTCCCTTTAAATGCTTCATCTCTGAGGGGGGGTGGTGAGGGTGGTGGAGTCATTGGCATCTGTATGCTGCTGCTGGTGTGAGCAGAGCTCCTCTGGCAGGTATCTGCTCCCCCTGGGCCTCTCTGTTCAGAGAAATTTCTAGTTCAAAGGCTCTGCAGAACTCCAACTCATCTCAACTAAGCTTGTCCAGGGAGACCTCTGAGCCAGCAAGGAGTTTGTTGCTGAAATCCCTGGATCTGTAATTACAGCAAAGCTGTGTGTGATGTGGATCTCCATCCCAGGGGGATCCTTGCACAGATGGGCAGGGGCTGAGCTCTCCTCTTCTTCACTCCTTTGCTTCCTGCCATTTCTTTGAGGGTTCCTGAGGCTCACCTGCCCTTCAGACTGGAGCCCTGCCTGCAGGAGTAAGGATGTGTGCTTGCTTCTCCCCTCCTTTTACTCATTTCTAGAGCAGGAATTCAGGGCAGGGTAAAATTGTCTGCAGCAGCCTCGTGCCCAACATCACCAGCAGGAGACCTCCCCAGGGGGCTGCCAGCACCCACAGGCATGGCTGGCAACTGAGCCAAGCTGCTGGTGCTCACCACAGGCTGGCAGAAAAGATGATTTGCTTAGGCTTTAGATGGACAAACAGAACCCCAGCATGGTGAGGGATGGAGGAGGGGAACTCTGGAGCTCAGCCAGCCCAAGCCCCTGCCCAAGCAGGGCACCCACAGCAGCTTGCCCAGCAGCACAGTGCCCAGCTGGCCTTGCAAGCTCTGCACACAAGGACACTCCACAGCCTCTCTGGGCAGCCTGCTCCAGGCCTCCAACACCCTCACAACAAACAACTTTCTCCTCCTGGGCTCCAGTCTGTGCCCACTGCCCCTTGTGCTGTCCCTGGGCAGCACTGAGCAGAGCCTGGCCCCAGCCTCTTGCCCCCCACAGCTCCTTTGTGTCTTGCTGAGCATTGCTCAGCTGCCCTCTGGGGCTGCTCTTGTGCAGGCTCTCAGCCCCAGGGCTCTCAGCCTTTGCTGCTCCCAGAGCTGCTCCAGGCCCCTCAGCAGCTCTGCAGCCTGCCCTGGACCCTCTCCAGCACTTCCCTGTCCCTCTTCAGCTGAGGAGCCCAGAAGTGGACCCAATCCTGTAGATGTGTCCTCACCAAGGACTGGTGATGTGCCCCAACCCTCACATCCCCAGCTGGCCCTGTTTGCTAGCAGAAGATCCAGCCAGGCTGAGGGCTGAGCCTACAACATCCTGTTGGAGAAGAAAATAATTATGCTAATGTCTAAAAAATGTCAATTGGAATTGATCAGGTTTGCTGCATGGTCTGGGAGGTGCTGATGTGGACAACACAGTTAGACAGCAGAGTATTAGCTGAGGGTGAAGCAGTGAAGTAGAGGACTGAAGAATGCAGAGAAGCCAAAAAATAAAAGGCTTTTACAGTTCATTTTTTCCCCTTCTCCCCACAGAACCATCCCAAGACCCCACAGCTCCTATGGGAATTAGGAACTAGACTGAGAGTGGGGATGAGGAAGGAATTCTTGAGGGTGAGGAGACACTGGCACAGGTTGCCCAGGGAGGCTGTGGATGACAGAATCACAGACTATGATCAAAGATCAAAGATCACATTCTGTGATTCTGTCATCCACAACCTCCCTGGAGGTGTTCAGGGCCAGGGTGGGCTGGTGAGAGATGTCCTTGCCCATGGCAGGGGTTGGCACTGGCTGAGCCAAAGCCATTTGGTGCATCAGAGCCACTCTCTCTCCTTTCTCTTAGCAATTTGTATACACTAATTTGCAAAAAAAAAAAAATCTCTTCCATGAGTCCCATTTCCTTGCCCAGCACTGGGGAAGTCATTGATCAGGAATTATTTTTTGCTCCCTTTCTGCTCTGTCCCACTGGAAGCTCTCAAAGCAATGCCTGCTGGAGGAGCTGCTTTAATTCAAAGTGATTTATTCTGCTCAATGAAAGCTTTGGGAGCAGCTTTAAGGATCAAGCAGCTCTAAAGACTCTGTTGTCTGATAACTGCTCTGTGATTGTGTCACAATTAGAGCATCAGATCGTTTCATTGCCCTCTTTGCCACCTTCAACATCCCAGGATGTTTTCCTTCTGCCACATCTTGAGACTGGCACATCCCCAGGTGGGTCAGGAATGATCCCAGCCAGGAAATGTAGGCTGCTTTGTGTTGGAAGGGCCAGCCCCAGCCAGAGCAGGTGGCTCAGGACCCCAAGCACCCTGCCCTGCAGCGGTGCCAGCCCTGGGGCAGCTCCCACCTCTCTGGGCAGCCTGGGCCAGGCTCTCCCCAGCCTCAGTGCCAAACATTTCTCCCTTCTCTCCACTCTCAATCTCCCTCTTGCAGTCCAAACCATCCCCCCTTGTCCTGTCACCACAGGCCCTGCTCAGGACTCTGTCCCCAGCCTTCTGCTTGTCCCCTTGAAGCACTCCAAGGCCACCAGAAGGTCTTTCTGGAGCTTCTCTCTTCCAGGCTGCACACCCCCAACTCTGCCAGCCTGGCCTCACAGCAGAGCCCTTCCAGCCCTGCCAGCACTGCTGTGGCCTCCTCTGGCCCTGCTCCAGCAGGTCCCTGCCTGTGCTGTGCTGAGGACCCCAGAGCTGCCCCAGAACTGCAGGGGAAGCCTCAGCAGAGCACAGCAGAGGGGCAGAATCTCCTCCCTGCCCTTGCTGCCCAGGCTGTGGTTGTCCTGCTGGGCTGGCAGCACTCAGTGCTGGCTCATCTGCAGCTTCTCCCCCCACCAGCAGCCTCAAGTCCTCCTGCACAGGGCTGCTCTCCAGCCCTTCATCCCCCAGCTTCTGCTGATGCCAAGGGCTGCTGTGACCCAGCTGCAGGACCTTGCGTTTGGCCTCGTTGAGCTCCTCTCCAGCCTACTTCTCCAGCCTGTCCATGTTGCTTTGGATGGATCCCACCCCTCTGGTGTCTCACCTGACCCACAGAGGTGCTGATGATGTTAGGTGGAAGTTCTTTATAGTGAGGGTGAGACACTGGCACAGGTTGCCCAGGGAGGTTGTGGAGCACAGAATCACCCAACGTGATCTTTGATCATGTTGGGTGATTCTGTGCTTCACAACCTCCCTGGAGGTGTTCAGCACCAGGCTGGATGAGGCCTTGAGTGACCTGTACTAGGGAGAGGGGGTTGAAACTAGCTGATCTTTGAGGTCCCTTCCAACCTTCCCATTCTATGTTGCCCTCAGTCCCTGATGAAGGCAGCAAACAGCTCGCACGCAGGTATTAAATCCCATCTTGAATAACTCATCCATGACCCTGGAACTCTGAGATGGGAGAAGGATTTGCTGAGATGCTGCTGAAGGTAAAGCAAATTCATTCTTTTTTATTTCCCATCCAAATCTTCCCTACTTCCTTATTTCCCACACAGCCTCCTTGGCTGCCCAGATTTATGCCAACCATCTCTGCCTGCGAGAATAACTTCTCTGACCCAGCACCAACAGACCCTGTGCTCATTTGGTAGCTTTGCTCAGAGTGCACAAAGAGCTGCTGAAAGGTGATAAATGGTGACTGGACTCCCTTCCCCCCATCCAAAATGAAAGGAGGAAAATCTCCTTTTTGGGCTTTCAAATGGTGTCTGGAGAGGGAGGTTGAAAAATGGCAGCGGTTGAAACTTGAGTCAAGAAAGGGGGGAAAAAAATGGATTGGTGCCAACTCCAGCAGCTGCTGCTTGCTCTGCCAGTTGGGGGTTTGGGTGTTCTGGGGGTTGGTTTGTTTTTAACAGCTGCCAGCCAAGAAGGCACCTCTGGGAGCTGGGCTGTTTGACATTGCAGAGGTGAGGCAGTGGATGCAGTTGGTCAGAAAAATTCTAATGCCTCTCTCGGTCTGCCCTGGCCTCCTGCCACTGCCAAACAGTTCAGCTGGCAGGACGAAGGGAGGTTGAGTGGTGGTGGTGCTGCTGCTGTTGGTTTGTTCCTTGACAGCTTGGAGGATTTTGTGGGTTGGTTTTTTGGTGGTTTTTTTTTTTTTGTCTGTCTGCTTTTTGACAAAGCCAGGATCAATGTTCCACCAGACTTGCTTATGTCTTCCAGCCTCCCCCTGGGAATTCCACTGCCTCTCTCGAGGTGCAGGAAACCTTTTTTTATAGAGGAGCAAACAAAAGCTCAGAAAATGCCTGGGCAAAAAAAATTAACTTCCCTGGGGCTGGCCAGAACCCAAAAGCTTGTCAGAGATGATCCAATCTTTTCATTAGCTCTTGGTGATTCCTGTCCCTTGGAGTTTTGTTGCCCTCTGCAGAAGTCAGGAGGATGACCTCCTTCTTTCCTTCTCCCTTTCTGTTGCCTGCTTAAAGTCTTGAGTGCTGCTGCTGTGACCTTTCTCATTGCTCATCCTCTCGTTTTCCTCATGCTTTACTCACAGCTGGTCCATCAGGATGGCTTTGGTTTGGAGTTTTGCTTTCTCAGGGACTTGACTGTTCAGCTGTTGAATATCTCTCTCCCTGAGAGCTCTGTGGGCAGCTTGTGCTTGAGGATCTCCACTGCAAGCATCGATCAGCCTGGAGAAAAGGAGACTTAGAGGGGACCTCAACACTCTGCTCAACTACCTGAAGGGAGCTGTAGCCAGGTGGGGGTCAGGCTCTGCTCCCAGCAATCAGTGAGAGGACAGGAGGGCATGGTGTGAAGCTGTGCCAGGGGAGGGTTAGGTTGGGTATCAGGAGGCAGTTCCTCAGGGAAAGGTGACCAGGTACTGGGATGGGCTGCACGGGGAGGTGGTGGAGTCTGCACCCCTGGAAGTCTCTAAGGAAAGCTTGGATGTGGCACTTGGTGGCATGGCTTAGCTGATGTCCTGCTGTTAGGTCACAGGCTGGACTGGATGATCTCAGAGGCCTTTTCCAGCCTCAGTGATTCTGTGAGCTCCACCTCTCAGAGCAGCCTGGTTCCTCTGCTCAGTGTCAGGGAGAGCATCTCCTCCAGCCCAGGAACAGAAGTGATGCTCCTGGGGGGGCTTAGAGCTACATTTCAACAGCTGAAGGGGACCTACAGGAAGGCNCAGGACGAAGGGAGGTTGAGTGGTGGTGGTGCTGCTGCTGTTGGTTTGTTCCTTGACAGCTTGGAGGATTTTGTGGGTTGGTTTTTTGGTGGTTTTTTTTTTTTTTTCTGTCTGCTTTTTGACAAAGCCAGGATCAATGTTCCACCAGACTTGCTTATGTCTTCCAGCCTCCCCCTGGGAATTCCACTGCCTCTCTCGAGGTGCAGGAAACCTTTTTTTATAGAGGAGCAAACAAAAGCTCAGAAAATGCCTGGGCAAAAAAAATTAACTTCCCTGGGGCTGGCCAGAACCCAAAAGCTTGTCAGAGATGATCCAATCTTTTCATTAGCTCTTGGTGATTCCTGTCCCTTGGAGTTTTGTTGCCCTCTGCAGAAGTCAGGAGGATGACCTCCTTCTTTCCTTCTCCCTTTCTGTTGCCTGCTTAAAGTCTTGAGTGCTGCTGCTGTGACCTTTCTCATTGCTCATCCTCTCGTTTTCCTCATGCTTTACTCACAGCTGGTCCATCAGGATGGCTTTGGTTTGGAGTTTTGCTTTCTCAGGGACTTGACTGTTCAGCTGTTGAATATCTCTCTCCCTGAGAGCTCTGTGGGCAGCTTGTGCTTGAGGATCTCCACTGCAAGCATCGATCAGCCTGGAGAAAAGGAGACTTAGAGGGGACCTCAACACTCTGCTCAACTACCTGAAGGGAGCTGTAGCCAGGTGGGGGTCAGGCTCTGCTCCCAGCAATCAGTGAGAGGACAGGAGGGCATGGTGTGAAGCTGTGCCAGGGGAGGGTTAGGTTGGGTATCAGGAGGCAGTTCCTCAGGGAAAGGTGACCAGGTACTGGGATGGGCTGCACGGGGAGGTGGTGGAGTCTGCACCCCTGGAAGTCTCTAAGGAAAGCTTGGATGTGGCACTTGGTGGCATGGCTTAGCTGATGTCCTGCTGTTAGGTCACAGGCTGGACTGGATGATCTCAGAGGCCTTTTCCAGCCTCAGTGATTCTGTGAGCTCCACCTCTCAGAGCAGCCTGGTTCCTCTGCTCAGTGTCAGGGAGAGCATCTCCTCCAGCCCAGGAACAGAAGTGATGCTCCTGGGGGGGCTTAGAGCTACATTTCAACAGCTGAAGGGGACCTACAGGAAGGCTGGGGAGGGGCTGCTCAGAAGGGTGAGGGGTGATAGGGTGAAGGGCAGTGGTTTGGAACTAGAGCAGGGCAGAGTTAGCTCTTGCTGAGCAGTGATCAGATCCCCTCTGGGGCTGCTCTTCTCCAGGCTAAACAGCTCCAGGTCCTTCAGCCCCAGGTGTGAGGAGGACCCAGAGATCTCTTGCAGGAGACCTTTCCAGACTGCAGCCAGCACCAACAGCCATGGCTATGAGCTTCCCTCAGCCTCTCGTACTCAGAAAAGGTGACTTGCTTGGGCTTCAGGTGGGCAAACAGAATCCCAGCATGGTTGGGGTTGGAAGGGACTTCTGGGGGTCACCCAGTCCCACCCCTCCTGCTTAAGCAGCAGCCTGCCCAGGATGGCAATGGCCAGGACTCAATTAGCACCTTGGGTAGGAGCAGACTGCAGCAGATGCCTCAGCTCAGCCAGGACCTCATGATCATTCCCAGCTCTCCTGTAGCCCCCATCACATACTACAAGGCTGCTAGAAGGTCTCCCTGGAGCCTTCTCTTCTGCAGGCTCAGCAACCCCAGCTCTCTCAGCCTGCACTGCCAGTAGAGGTGCTCCAGCCCTCTGGTCATCTCCATGGCCCTTCTCTAGACCTCTTCTAGTTTGATGTCCTTGTGCTGGGGGCTCCAGAGCTGGCCCCAGCCCTGTAGGTTGGGGTCTCAGCAGAGCAGAGGGGCAGAATCCCCTCCCTGCCCCTGCTGCCCACCCCTCTGGGGATCAGCACAGGACACTGCCAGCTCTGGGCTCTGACTGCACATTTCTGGCTCGAGTTGAGCTTCTCATCACCCAGCACCAGGTCCTTCTCCTCACCACTGCTCTCCATCCTGGGCCTGTGTCAATCTGAGTTCACCAGAGTGCCCTGGAAGCCAACCAGAGCAATCAGCTGCGTGGAAGTGATTTTACAGCTCAAATTGGCTGGCTGGGACTGGGAGAGCCTTTGGGTTGTGATTTCCTCAGAGGAATAGATTGATGTGACACCTGAGATGACAGGCAGGGATGGATTCTGAGCTGCCACCTTCAGCTCTTAATTAGCTGAAGCAATTCTTTTGAAGCGAGCATGGATGTCGCTGCCTCTGCTCAGTCCCAGGGAGATTAAAGAGTGCTTCACACTCACTCTTTTTTTCCCCACCCATGTTATTCATGTCCCAGGGGTGGGCTAATCCCTGTAATTACACCACATTAGCACTGCTAGGCAGGTGTCATCTCCAGTGGCACTGGGATCTTCAGCAGATCACTTGGAATACTTAAGCAAGGCAAATGTCAATGCACCTCAGATCCAGCAGCCAAGGACTGCTCCAGGGAGGTGGTTCCTTGGCCATCAAACTCCCCTCACTGCTCCTTCAATAGATGGGAATGCTGAGAAGTGCTGGGATTGTGGAACCCCAAAATGCCAGCCTGGAGGGGGTTGGAAGAGCCTCTGGAGAAGAGCAGCCCCAGAGGGAGTTTGATCAGTGCTCAGCAAGAGACAAAGGAGCTGTGGGGGGCAAGAGGCTGGGGCCAGGCTCTGCTCAGTGGTGCCCAGGGACAGCACAAGGGGCAGTGGGCACAGACTGGAGCCCAGGAGGCTCCATCTGAACAGGAGGAGAATGTTGTGAGGGTGCTGGAGGCCTGGAGCAGGCTGCCCAGAGAGGCTGTGGAGTGTCCTTGTGTGGAGAGCTTGCAAGGCCAGCTGGGCACTGTGCTGCTGGGCAAGCTGCTGTGGGTGCCCTGCTTTGGCAATACTGATCAACACTTCAAGGGTGAGTGGCAGAAGGATGGGGCCAGGTTTTGTTCAGTGGTGTCCAGTGACAGGGCAAGGGGCAATGGGCACAAAGTGGAACTGAAGTTCCATCTAACTTGGTGAGGTTGGAAGGGACCTCTGGAGCTCAGCCAGCCCAGCCCCTGCCAAAGCAGGGCACCCACAGCAGCTTGCCCAGCAGCACAGTGCCCAGCTGGCCTTGGGAGCTCTGCACACAAGGACACTCCACAGCCTCTCTGGGCAGCCTGCTCCAGGCCTCCAGCACCCTCACAACAAACAACTTTCTCCTCCTCTTCAGATGCAACCTCCTGGGCTCCAGTCTGTGCCCACTGCCCCTTGTGCTGTCCCTGGGCAGCACTGACAGGAGACTGTTCCTTTGCCCCTTTACCCCACTGAAAAGAGTCAGGTTCCACCCTCTTGACTTTCACCCTTCAGATACTGGTCAGGATTGCTCAGCTCCCCCCTGGGGCTGCCCTTCTCCAGGTTCTCAGCCCCAGGGCTCAGCCTCAAACAAGAGGAAGCTCCAGAAGTCAGAGGTTGCTATGGAATGATGGTGGTTGGAAGTGACCTTGGAGATCACCAATTCCAACCCCACCCTGGCCAAGCAGGATCACCTGGGGCAGGTCCCACCTTACCACAACCAGTTGATCCTCCTGGAATTAAGCTCCTTGCTATTAAAACTTCCTTAGATGCCAACCTTAAGCCACGGAGCAAACATCTCCACCATCACCACTGCATCATTCCAAGAACCCTGTCAAACCCTGGCATGCTGCCCCCAAAAAAACCCAATAAATCCCCACCTCTAACCTTTCTTTCCCTTTCAGCTTTCCAGGGAGCCATTAAAAATGGAAGATGCCTTTAAGGAGCTTCCCAGCAAAGTGTTGCAATGTAGGGCAGAGTGTTCAGCAGGTTGCAAAACCAGCCAACTTTTCACACCATCTATTTTGTGGCTGCAAAGTGAGAGCATTTTGGGTTTTGGTTTTTGTTTTTTTTTTTTTTTTTTCTGAGCAGCTGAAGTATTTCAATTAAGGGAAAAAAATAATGATCAAGGACAAAACAGCAGTTCAGGAGGAAGGGATTAGATTATTTCTATGGTTACTGTGCTGGAGCTGCAGCTCCGATGCAAGTTCGGGGGCTGCAGGTTCTGTTGGCTTGTTTATAAACAACTCCACAGTAATGATCAATTTTTCACACCCTGTTGGGTTTTTTTTTTTCCCCACCTTATTTTTCCCCCTCTTTATTTTTTAGCATCAGGGCACAGAAGAGAGCTGGAACCATGGCACAGTGTTATTGACTTGAAGGGATTTGTGCATTCCGCTGCTTTGGCACCAAACTAGGTGAAGGGTTTGGGTTGTTCCATGCTTAGAAGCTGAGACTGGGTTGGGTTGGAAGGGATCTTGTAAGCTCAGCCTGTCCAACCCCCCCTGCAGCCCCCAGGGCCAGCCCCAGCCAGAGCAGGCTGCTCACAGCCCCAAGCACCCTGCCCTGCAGTGGTGCCAGCCCTGGGGCAGCTCCCACCTCTCTGGGCAGCCTGGGCCAGGCTCTCCCCAGCCTCAGTGCCAAACATTTCTCCCTTCTCTCCACTCTCAATCTCCCTCTTGCAGTCCAAACCATCTCCCCTTGTCCTGTCACCACAGGCCCTGGGTCAGAGTCTCTCCACCCTCAGCATCAAAGTGATGAGAGGGGACCAGAACAGGATGCTGAGGGGCCTGGAACATCTCTGTGATGAGTGAAGGCTGAGGGAGTTTGGGCTGCTTAGGCTGGAGGAGAGCAGCCTGGGGGAGTCGGGGTTGGGGGGAGGCTGGGGCTGGTGCGGGAGGCTGGGGCTGGTGCGGGAGGCTGGGGCTGGTGCGGGAGGCTTTGGCCTTGGCAGTGCTGGGTTAGTGGTTGGATTTGAGGATCTGAAAGGTCTCTTCCAAGCCAAATGTCTGTGAGTCTATGAAAGGAAGAGAGAAGACCACAGGAGCCCAAACCTTTCCCTCAGGCACTTGTCGCTGCTCAGTGAAGGTGACAAGGACAGTGAGGGCCACTTTCTGCCAGGGTGAAAGCTCGAGGGCCAGCACTTGCTGTCACCTCCCTGCTGGGCCAGTGGGAAGGTGCTGCTGGCTGCCCCAGACCCGTGCTGTGATGGAGAGGACTCTGCTGGTGTTTGGGTAGCTGCTGAGCTTCTCCACTGTCCCCCACCTGGCAGGTCACATTGCTCTTCATCTTCTGCAGCCCTTCACCCAGCCTTGGCAAGGAGGAGCCACAAATTGGTTTTGTCAAGGCTTTTCATGTTCAAATCTGTTTAATTAGGAGAGGGAGGGAGCTGTTTTCGCTGAGGTGCTGGAGATTGTCCTTTTTTCCTCCTTCCCAGGATTAAAAATTAACAACGTTTGCTGGCAATTATCATGAGTGATTTGTAGCTTGATTGCAGCAGGCGCCTGCAGATCACCACAGTCTGGCCAGATGCTGCCAGAGACATCTTGAGGTAGCCTCACTTGAGGATTAGGTCATTTGGCTGTGTTAGAACTTGGTGCTGGCTTCAGAGTTGCTGCAAGAGCTGCCAGGGGCAGCCAGCAGCTTCTGAAGGGGAGAAAAAGGGACCTGGGGGTGGACACAATGCACCCAGGCACTGCTCAGGATGTCGTGAAGTTGGAGGGTTGGGCAGGGAGGATGGGATGNTGTTGCAATGTAGGGCAGAGTGTTCAGCAGGTTGCAAAACCAGCCAACTTTTCACACCATCTATTTTGTGGCTGCAAAGTGAGGGTTTTTTGGGTTTTGGTTTTTGTTTTTTTTTTTTTTTTTTTTGGGCAGCTGAAGTATTTCAATTAAGGGAAAAAAATAATGATCAAGGACAAAACAGCAGTTCAGGAGGAAGGGATTAGATTATTTCTATGGTTACTGTGCTGGAGCTGCAGCTCCGATGCAAGTTCGGGGGCTGCAGGTTCTGTTGGCTTGTTTATAAACAACTCCACAGTAATGATCAATTTTTCACACCCTGTTGGGTTTTTTTTTTTCCCCACCTTATTTTTCCCCCTCTTTATTTTTTAGCATCAGGGCACAGAAGAGAGCTGGAACCATGGCACAGTGTTATTGACTTGAAGGGATTTGTGCATTCCGCTGCTTTGGCACCAAACTAGGTGAAGGGTTTGGGTTGTTCCATGCTTAGAAGCTGAGACTGGGTTGGGTTGGAAGGGATCTTGTAAGCTCAGCCTGTCCAACCCCCCCTGCAGCCCCCAGGGCCAGCCCCAGCCAGAGCAGGCTGCTCACAGCCCCAAGCACCCTGCCCTGCAGTGGTGCCAGCCCTGGGGCAGCTCCCACCTCTCTGGGCAGCCTGGGCCAGGCTCTCCCCAGCCTCAGTGCCAAACATTTCTCCCTTCTCTCCACTCTCAATCTCCCTCTTGCAGTCCAAACCATCTCCCCTTGTCCTGTCACCACAGGCCCTGGGTCAGAGTCTCTCCACCCTCAGCATCAAAGTGATGAGAGGGGACCAGAACAGGATGCTGAGGGGCCTGGAACATCTCTGTGATGAGTGAAGGCTGAGGGAGTTTGGGCTGCTTAGGCTGGAGGAGAGCAGCCTGGGGGAGTCGGGGTTGGGGGGAGGCTGGGGCTGGTGCGGGAGGCTGGGGCTGGTGCGGGAGGCTGGGGCTGGTGCGGGAGGCTTTGGCCTTGGCAGTGCTGGGTTAGTGGTTGGATTTGAGGATCTGAAAGGTCTCTTCC
>WBNM01015043.1:8126-23834 GCA_013399055.1 Ramphastos sulfuratus | reverse complement strand
GGATTGTAATTTTTTACCTTTTTTCTATTGTTATTTTTTACTATTATAATTGTTTTTACTCTTTGTTTGGATTGTTTGTCATTTTTTTTTTCCCCCCATTGTGACTTTTTTTCTATTTGGGTTTTTTTTCTATTGTAATTTCTTACTATTATTTTCCTTTTTTTTACAATTCTAATTTTTTACTTTTACCATTTGTTACTTTTTACTACTGTAATTTTTTTACTATTTTTTCTATTCTAATGTTTTAATTTTTTTTACTATTCTAGTTTTTTACTATTTGTTTTTTTCTATTGTAATTTTTTACCTTTTTACTATTCTAATTTTTTACTATTTTTTTGTTTCTATTGTAATTTATTTTTTTTACTATTTGTTGATTTTTTTTCTATTGTAGTTTTTTACTTTTAACTATTTGATGTTTTTTCTATTGTAATTTTTTACTATTCTAATTTTTTACTGTTTTTCTATTGTAATTTTTTACTTTATTACTCTTCTATNTTTTTTACTTTATTACTATTCTAATATTTTACTATTTTTTGTTTCTATTGTAATTTTTACCTAATTTTTTACTATTCTAATTTTTTACTATTCTAATTTTTTGCTATTCTAATTTTTTGCTATTCTAATTTTTTGCTATTCTAATTTTTTGCTATTCTAATTTTTTTGCTATTCTAATTTTTTTGCTCTTTTTTACTATTCTAATTTTTTTGCTCTTTTTTACTATTCTAATTTTTTTGCTCTTTGTTACTTACCCCCTGGGTAGACCCAAGGTTTGCACAAGGCCGTTTCTGCCCTGCCTAGTGCCAGCCTTGCCTCCCTGCACCAGGTCTGGGTGGCAAAGCAGCAGGGGTGTGTTCTGCAGCCCATTCTAGCACTGAATTGTCAGGCCATGGTCACACTCGTGGCAGCAGTGACCCAACTCCATTTCCACCTCCACAGGGCTCAGCAGTGACCTTGATGTTGTTGGGCAGTGCTGGGGGAGCTGCTGCTGGGCTGGCACAGCTGCCAGGCTGGGCAGTGCAATTTCCTGCTGCTGGATGGCAGCTGAGGGGGGTGCTGGTTGTCAGGGTCCTTCCCTCAGCCTCTCTGCTTGCTGCTTTTAATGACCACAAAACNTTTTTACCTTTTTTCTATTGTTATTTTTTACTATTATAATTGTTTTTACTCTTTGTTTGGATTGTTTGTCATTTTTTTTTTCCCCCCATTGTGACTTTTTTTCTATTTGGGTTTTTTTTCTATTGTAATTTCTTACTATTATTTTCCTTTTTTTTACAATTCTAATTTTTTACTTTTACCATTTGTTACTTTTTACTACTGTAATTTTTTTACTATTTTTTCTATTCTAATGTTTTAATTTTTTTTACTATTCTAGTTTTTTACTATTTGTTTTTTTCTATTGTAATTTTTTACCTTTTTACTATTCTAATTTTTTACTATTTTTTTGTTTCTATTGTAATTTATTTTTTTTACTATTTGTTGATTTTTTTTCTATTGTAGTTTTTTACTTTTAACTATTTGATGTTTTTTCTATTGTAATTTTTTACTATTCTAATTTTTTACTGTTTTTCTATTGTAATTTTTTACTTTATTACTATTCTAATATTTTACTATTTTTTGTTTCTATTGTAATTTTTACCTAATTTTTTACTATTCTAATTTTTTACTATTCTAATTTTTTGCTATTCTAATTTTTTGCTATTCTAATTTTTTGCTATTCTAATTTTTTGCTATTCTAATTTTTTTGCTATTCTAATTTTTTTGCTCTTTTTTACTATTCTAATTTTTTTGCTCTTTTTTACTATTCTAATTTTTTTGCTCTTTGTTACTTACCCCCTGGGTAGACCCAAGGTTTGCACAAGGCCGTTTCTGCCCTGCCTAGTGCCAGCCTTGCCTCCCTGCACCAGGTCTGGGTGGCAAAGCAGCAGGGGTGTGTTCTGCAGCCCATTCTAGCACTGAATTGTCAGGCCATGGTCACACTCGTGGCAGCAGTGACCCAACTCCATTTCCACCTCCACAGGGCTCAGCAGTGACCTTGATGTTGTTGGGCAGTGCTGGGGGAGCTGCTGCTGGGCTGGCACAGCTGCCAGGCTGGGCAGTGCAATTTCCTGCTGCTGGATGGCAGCTGAGGGGGGTGCTGGTTGTCAGGGTCCTTCCCTCAGCCTCTCTGCTTGCTGCTTTTAATGACCACAAAACTGACAGACACTGGCACAGGCTGCCCAGGGAGGCTGTGGATGTCCCTTCCCTTGGAGGTGGTCAGTGCCAGGCTGGGTGAGGGCTTGAGCAAGCTGGGCTGGTGGGAGGTGTCTCTGCTCATGGCAGGGGGTTGGCACTGGATGAGTTTTAAGTTCCTTCCAACCCAATCTCTTCTGTGATGCTACAATCCAGAACCCTGGGAACACAGAGCTGTTGCTGGCTTAATCCATTTCTCTGTGCCCCTCTCAGCAAAGCTGCCTCTTGGTCTCCATCCCCAAACCCAGTCAGGTTGTGCCTTTTTCCCAGAAGAATGAACTCAAAAAAGGATCTCTAATCCCTCACCCACCTCTTCTGCAGCTTGGGAAGCAAACAGACCTTAGGATTGTCTGGCACCTGGATCAAGTTGTGGCTTGCCCACCTCTGCCCACCCCCTTGTGACATCAAAACTCACTGAATGAAGCCCCAAGCTGCTGCTTTCCTTCCTCCTGCCTCCTTCTCAATCATAGTGCAGCAGTGAGTAGGAAGGGATGGAGCTGAGCTTCTCTGAGCCTTGCAGGGACATTGAGCCTGTGACCACCAGGCACTGCAGGGTCCCAGCCTCTTCAGCAGCTCACACAGGCTATTTGCAGCAAGCTCCATTATCTCATTTCTTTAAATGATGTGCCAAGCAAAGAGAAGGGCTCTTAATTGGTGGCAAAGGTGGGATCATTATCATGCATGGGAACACTAAAAGGCAAAAATTGCACCAGCAGGGCCCAAAAGGGAAATGTCCAGGCAGAGCAAGCTAAATCGTGCCCCTGGGGATGAAATGATGCAGTAATGGATGCTGAAGATCTTCTCCCCTCTCCTCTTCACTTGCTGCTCTGTCCATTACTGCCTGGGCAGCTGCCCATTTGCCCATTAGTGCCTCTGCCAGCTAGGTGTGCAGGGAAGCATTAGGGGCAGGTAGAGCTCTGGCTTCACTTCCACACGGATTTCGTGATTCATTCTGTGCTTTGTAAAGGGTGGGGGGAAAGAGGATGAGCAGAGAGCAGCCTGCAGGTGTGGAGTGGTTCCTCAGCATGGCACAGCCATGGGCACAGCATGGGCTTGGAGCACATAGCTCTGTGCTTAGCAGGGTCAGTGTAGATGTCACATTTTAAGGTGTTCACAGACTCAAAGCATGGTGAGGCAGCACAGTGCCCAGCTGGCCTTGCAAGCTCTGCACTCAAGGACACTCCACAGCCTCTCTGGGCAGCCTGCTCCAGGCCTCCAGCACCCTCACAACATTCTCCTCCTGTTCAGATGGAGCCTCCTGGGCTCCAGTCTGTGCCCACTGCCCCTGGTGCTGTCCCTGGGCACCACTGAGCAGAGCCTGGCCCCAGCCTCTTGCCCCCCACAGCTCCTTTGTGTCTTGCTGAGCATTGCTCAGCTGCCCTCTGGGGCTGCTCTTGTGCAGGCTCTCAGCCCCAGGGCTCTCAGCCTTTGCTGCTCCCAGAGCTGCTCCAGGCCCCTCAGCAGCTCTGCAGCCTGCCCTGGACTCTCCCCAGCAGTTGTCTCTCTGCAACTGGGGAGAGGCAGAACTGGACCCAGCCCTCCAGCTGGTCCTTCAGTAGGGCAGAGTAGATGGGGAGGAGCAGCTCCCTGGAGGTTCTGTCACCTCTATGAGGAGCTGGTCAGTGCCTCCTGTTCCATGGTGGAAGGGAGCAGGAGATGCAGAGCAGCCTTGCAGCAAACCTGGCTGCTGCTGCAGGCACCATCCCTCGGGCTGGCTGCTGCACCTCAGCAGTGATTTGTCTCAAGCCTATTTCCAGCCAAAGCGTGACTGGCTCTGGAGCAATCCTGCTCTCCAGAGAGGAGAGAAGCCCTCGTGGCTCCAGGGTGATTCAGGGTGTCCCTGCCACAGGAAAAGTTGAATAGAACTGGGAAAGGTTGAGGGCAACACAGGCTGCATAGTCAGGCTTTTGGAGCTGCTCTGCTCAGCTCTTCATGTGTTGACTTCTTGCTCCCCACGTCCCTGCTGCTGGTGGTGACAGCTCTGGGGTGCATGTGAGACAGAGGCATTTTGGTTCTCCTCTCTTCCAGCACAGTGGTATGTGAAATGCACAGGCTGGAGAGAGGGCTAAAACCTCATGGTGAATGAAATGGTTGTGCTGAGAGGTATTGATCCTGGGCAGCAGGGCAAGGGAGGGGATTGCCCAAGTCTGCTCTGCTTCCCTGAGACCCCCCCTGGAGTGCTGTGTCCAGCTCTGAAGTCCTCAGCACAGGAGAGACCTGGAGTGATCCAAGGGCTGGAGCACCTCTGCTGTGAGGGCAGGCTGAGGCAGTTGGGGCTGGAGAAGAGGAGGCTCCAGGGAGACCTTAGAGCTGCCTGCCTGTACCTGAGGGGGGGGTTCCAGGAGAGCTGGGGAGGGACTCGTTTCAAAGGCAGGACAAGGGCCAATGGCCTGTGTGGAAATACTGATTTGGGTGTCCATTCCTTCAGCTTTCAGGGGCAGCAGAGGCTTTCCAAGTCTGAGGGGATGCTCTGGAAGCATCCCAGCTTCTCTCTCTTCTGTAAGACCAGGTGCTCTGGAGCAGACAGCCCACAGCAACACCCATTTCCTACTCTGCACTGAATCCCCATCAGCAGGCTGGAATGGGCTGGCACAGGGGGTCTGAGGCTGCTTCTCATTGTAGAGCACAGAGAACTGCTGGCAGATAGCTGCATCCTGACATGTGGCTGTGCTCAGAGCTCCACATCCTAACCAGAGTCATTCTAAATGCTCTTTCTTTTCCTCACAGCTACCACTGATGCAAACTGAAGCTTTACCTGAGCAGGGATTAGGATTTTCCATGTTTAGCTCAAATCACTTAATGGAAAGTGATCTGGGAGAGGAAGGGAGGGGGAAAAAAAAAAAAGAAAACCAACCCCAACCCCCCCCTTAAACACCAACATCTCATTTAGTGCTGTCTCCTAAACGCTGAAAGTGATTTGGCTTCTGCCAGCAGTGCTTTGTTTAAAATCAGCTTATGTTGGGGGTACAATGAGGAGGAGGAGGAGGGAGCAGATTAAATAATTTCCTTATGCTTCTAGTAGTTGTTGCTGACTTCATTATTTGCCAAAGTGCCAGGACTGACAAATTATCCAATAAGAGAGAGCCGAAGGCAAGGCTGCTGCTGCCGTAAAGCTGGATTAGTTTATAAAGTGTCCTCCTTGCCTGCCACAGAATGAGTAACTAATGCTCACCAAACCACTTGCAGATCTTCCCCCTCCTCCTTTCTCTTCCTTCTTTTGCTTGCTGGCAGTGAAAAAGGAGCTGGGAGTGAAGACAATTACTTATGGGCCCACAGAAAGGGAATTGTTTGGAAAGAGAACTTGAGTGGAACTCAAACAGCTTGGGAAAGGGAAAGGATTGGATCTGCAGAGTGTCCTGCAGGGAGCTGGGCTGTGGTGAGGAGGTTTGGGGCTCAGAGTGTCCTGGTGTGAGCCACAGCTGGTTCTGGGCAGGGCTGGGACTGCCCAGCTCAGTCCCTGCTCATGAGGCCCTTGCTCAAGTCCAGGGCAGCTTGGCACAGCCAGGGGCTGCTGCCAGCAGGGACCAGCTGATGGGCACAGCTCCTGCCAAGGGCTGGCATGCACAAAGGCTCTGCCCCACACTTGCTGCTGGCCACTGCCACAGCTTGTGCCACCCCTTGGGGGGCAGCAAGGCAGAGGTGGCAGCTGTGGGGAGGAGCAGCCAGGACAGGTGAGCCTCAAGTGCCCAGCAAGGGACTGCAGCCCAGGGAGGGCATCTTCAGGAGCCAGCTGAGGGCTGCCCAGGGCCAAGCCTCTTCTTCCCTGCCTGTGTCCCAGCAGGACTCTCTCCCTTCTGCCTTCCATCCCCATCCCTCTGCTCCTGAACCCACTTCCAGAATGCAGCTGCTGAATCCTGTTCCCATCTGCTGCTGAGTGCAGGCTGGGCCTTGCCCAGTGCCTGCCCCCAGCATCAGTGGTGCCAGTGGTGCCCTCCTTGCCATCAGGGCTTGGGTTGGCTCTTGCTTTGTGTCTGTGTCTCTATCCCCTGGCATTGTTCTGCTTCCCATCCCAGCTGCTTGAGTTTCTTTCCCAGCCCAGCAGCCTCTCTCCCTTCTTCCCTTTGGGGATGCAGAGAGGCTGCTGGAGAGCCTCTGGCACTCAGCTGCTGCCCAGCACAGCCCAGCCCTGACCCTGGATATTTTCTCCAGCTCCAAGCCCCCCCTGTTTGGCACAGTCTTGCTTCCTGTGATGCTGGCAGGGAATTCCCAGCAGCCCCTGCTGAATGACAACTAAGAGCTGATTTCACTGCAAGCTCAGCAGTTGCTGAAGGCTGCTGTAGGGAAGCAGAGCTGGCAGTTAGGGCTCCCCAGCACCTGTTTGTTTGCAGCTCACAGGATGAAGGAGCAGAGGCAGGCTGCTGTCTCGTGTGTGTAGGTGTGCACCTCTGATATGCCTCCTGGTGTGGCACAGAGACCACAGCATTCCTGTGCCCATGGGGGGAGCACCAGCCCTGAGCCCTGCGACAGGCTCTGCAAGGGTGGGGGAGCTGGGATGAGATTTTCTGTTCTGCTGGGTTTGGGCTGGGTTGAGCAAAGTGCTCCTCAGGGAGCACTGCCAGAGCCTCACTGATGGATGAAGGCAGGAATCTGAAGTGCTGCTTTTATCTGGCTGTGCTCTGGGCAAGCTGAAGCATGGCAGTGCAGGTGCAGTGACACAGCTGCTGTGCTGCCAGGGCACAGCTGGGCTGAGTTTGATGGTTCAGGAGGTGACAGGGCAAGTCCACACTGCTTGGATTGCTCTGCAAGGCCACCCCTCCTTTCCTCTTCTCTAGTCTCAGGTGGTGGAATGAGAGGAAATGGCCTGAAATTGTGTCAGGGGAGGGTTAGGTTAGAGATGAAGAACTTTTTTTTTTTTTTTTCTTTTTTTTGCTGCAAGAGTGGTCAGGGACTGGCACAGGCTGCCCAGGGAGGTGCTGGAGTCCTCATCTCGGGAGATGTGGAGGAAAACTGTGGCCATGGCACTTGGGGATGTGGTTGGGTGGCCATGGTGGGGTTGGGTTGCTGGCTGGACTGGATGAGCTTAGAGGCTTTCCCAGCCCAACCAGTTCTGTGATTCTGTGAAATGAGAATGGAAGCAGTGCCTTAGCCAGCAGGAGCTGTGGTGGGTGACACAAAAACAGAGGACACAACCTCATGGCACTGCTGAGGTGAGAGTGCTGCAGAGACACTGCTCCCAAAGGCCTGCAGGGGCAGGACCAGGGGCAATGGCTTCAAACTTGAGAGAGCAGATTGAGATTGGCTGTGAGGAACAAGGTCTGCAGCAGGAGGCTGCTGGAACACTGCAGCAGGTTGCCCAGGGAGGGGGTTGAGGCTCCATGCCTGGAGATAGTCAAGGGGAGGCTGGAGAAGGCTGTGAGCAACCTGCTCTGGTGGAGGATGTCCNTGTTTGCAGTGAGGGTGGTGAGACACTGGCACAGGTTGCCCAGGGAGGTTGTGGTTGCTCCCTCCCTGGAGGTGTTCAAGGCCAGGTTGGAGGAGGCCTTGAGTGAGCTGTGCTAGTGGGAGGTGTCCCTGCCTATGGCAGGGGGTTGGAACTGGATGAGCCTTGAGGTCCCTTCCAACCTTACCATTCTATGATTCTAAGAAGAGAAACTCAAAGTATTCCTGGAAGCAGTCAGGTGAGGCTGCAGCAGCATTTGTCAAATCCATGCTCCCCATTTTGAAGCCAGGGTCATGGTGACTTTCCTGTCAGTTTTAGCTGTGAAAACAGAGAGAGGAGAAAATGCAGGGCTCAGGAGCAGCAGGAATGGCTTGAGTTTGGCATCCTGGTGGCTCCAGACACCTCTTGGCTTCATAGAATCATTTTTTTCCTGTAGGTTTAAAGTAATGAGGAGACAAAGTGTTTGAGCTGAAGGGATGGAGCTGTGGTCTTGTAGGACCATCTGATGGTACAGGAGCAGAACCATGGGACTGGGTCACAGGCACAGGAGTGATTCCTCCTCTGTTCCCAGAGCAAGCATCATGGTCTGAGTTGGAACTGACCTTTAAAGGTTGTCTGGTTCAACTCTGCAGTATGCAGGGACATGGCTAACCAGATCAGGCTGCTCAGAGGTGATGGAGTCCTTCCATTCCTGCAAGTCTTCCAGAACCATGTGGCCATGGCACCTGGGGACAGGGCTTGGTGGCCATGGTGGTGTTGGGTTAATGGTTGGGCTCAGGCTTGGAGGTCTTTTGCAAGCCTGGTGACTGTGTGATTCCATGAAACTCCAGTACCAGGATCCATCAGGGAAAGCTCCTCGTGGGATGGCTGCTGACCACCCTGAGAAACACAGGAAAGGTGTGGCCATGGCACCTGGGGGCATGGTTTGGTGGCCATGGTGGTCTTGGGTTGCTGCTTGGACTGGGTGACCTCAGAGGGCTCTTTTCACCCAAACCATTCTATGATTCTGGAGCCAGTTTTGGAAGATGCTCTTTGCTAGAGCACAGGGGCAGGTTTCCTGGGGGATGGTGGAGGACCCATCCCTGGGAAGAGTTCAGGTGGGGGTGGTTGGACTAGATGAGCTTTAAAGTTCCCTTCCCACCCAAAGCATGTTATGATTGTTCCATGAGGGGTTGGACCCAGGTAAATTTAGGTTGTGTCTGTCACCCTCCCCTCAGCCCAGCTGTGCAGCCCTCAGCCCAGCTGTGCAGCCAGAGGAAAGGGCCAGCACTGCAGCTGCTCCCTGCTGCCACCACAACTGACCTCTGAGAAGGGTTGAAGGTGAGACTGGATGCACTTGCATGAGAACCCAGCAAAGCTCAGAAGCCTTTGCTCCTGCCTGGCTGCCCACCTGCCCTGCTCAGCACACCCATCCCAGGAGCTGCTCCACAGCCTTCTGAGGCATCTGCCAGGTAAGGGGGAGCAGGTGGCTTAGCCTGCCCAAAAAGTTTGGGTTATGATTAATTGAGGTGCCCATGCAAACCAGCTTCTGAGCTGCTGCTGCCTGGTAGATAATCAGTAGCAGGGTTGGTTCATGACCCCTTCCAGCTTTCTGTGCAGCTTCACCCCACCTGAGTCCAGTTCTGGTGCCCCCTGCACAAGGAGGAGATGGAACTGTTGCAGAGGGTCCAGAGCAGGTCACAAAGATGATCGGGGGCTGGAGAACCTCTCCTGTGGGGACAGGCTGAGAGAATTGAAGGTCTCCAACCTGCAGAAGAGAAGGCTCCAGGGAGACCTCGGGGCTAGGGCCGACCTGGGAGCAGCCTTCCAATACCTGAAGGGGCTGCAGGAGAGCTGGGGAGGGACTTGTGACAAGGGCTGGCAGTGCCAGGAGGAGGGACAGTGGCTTGGAGCTGGGAGAGGGGAGACTGAGAGCGGAGAGCAGGAAGAAATTGGTGAGAGTGAGGGTGGGGAGAGACTGGCACAGGCTGCCCAGGGAGGCTGTGGGTGTGCCCTCCCTGGAGGTGTGATAGGAGAGGGGGAATGGAATGAAGCTTGAGGAGGGTGGATTTAGACTGGAGATGAGAAAGAAATTGGTGAGGGTGAGGAGACACTGGAACAAGGAGGCTGTGGATGCTCCCTCCCTGGAGGTGTTCAAGGCCACATTGGATTAGACCTGGAGCAACCAGGGCTGGTGGGAGGTGTCTCTGTCCATGGCAGTGGGGCTGGAACTGGATGAGCTTTCAGGTCTCTTCCAACCTAACCCACTCTGTGATTCAGTTTTCCTTCCACCATTGTGGTCTCCCAGATGCCTACAAAGACTCAGAATCCCAAAGCTGCTTCCTTCTCTGACCAAGGGAAGGTGATTGATAGCCCCACGACAAGGGGACCCTTCTCCAAGAAAGGGCTTTTCCCAGTGAGTTTGCAGCAGCTTCCTGGGTCATACTCCTCACTTCAGTTCTTTGAGCTGCCATTTGCTATGGCTGTTAAACAGCTTTAAAATTAAAGGGTGATTACTCCAGAATCACTCCATAAAGCATTAGCTGCCAGCCGCTGCTGGGCTCTTTTTGCCTTGCTTTCCTTCCCCTCCTCCTTTATGTCTTGCACCAGGCGAAAAAGAAACTGCTGAGATGGAGCTCGAGCTGGAAAGTTCATTATGGATAATTGTTGATTAGGAAAGTGAATTATAGAGATCAGAAACATCTAATTGTCCTCAGCAGGGACGTGATGCTCGGCAGCTGGAGGCTGCGTGCGGCTTGGGGAGTCAGCCCTGGCGCTGGGAGCAGGGGGCCTGGGAACACAGCCAGTGGAGGGTGGCATGGACTGGTCCAGGGAGGTTCTCCTCCCTCTCTGCTCTGCCCTGCTGAGACCCCATCTTGAGTGCTGCCTTCAGTTTGGGGCTCCCCAGATTAAGAGGAAGAGGAGATGCTGAAGAGGGTCCAGCAGAGGGCTGCCAGGGTAGCACTGCAGGCTTGGCTCAGAGGATCTTTAAAGGTCTCCTACAACTCAAAGATGTTTTGTGGTTCTGTGTTATAAAGTTGGCCCTGGGCATCACTCAGCTGGCTCCTGAAGATGCCCTCCCTGGGCTGCAATCCCTTGCTGGGCACTTGAGGCTCACCTGTCCTGGCTGCTTCTCCTCACAGCTGCCACCTCTGCCTTCCTGCTCCCCAAGGGGTGGCACAAGCTGTGGCAGTGCCCTTGGTGTGGCCAGCAGCAAGCATGGGGCAGAGCCTTTTTGTNTCCAGCCCCTGGCATCCTGTGAAGTGTGGAGGATGGAATGAACTGTCCAGAGTCTCACAGAGTCACAGCATGGTAAGGGTTGGACAGGACCTCTGCAGCTCAGCCAGTCCCAGCCATTGCTCCTTGTCCTGTCCCAGGCAGCAAGTGAGCAGAGCCTGGGCTCTCAGCCTTGGCTCCTCACAGTCCCCTCTGTCAGTTTGACACTGAGGGCAGTGAGGCTCTGTGCCAGGTTGCCCAGAGAGGTGGGAGATGCCCTGGATGTCCCAGCCCCCTCAGCACCTTTGTAGCCTTTGCCCCCAGCCCTCCAGCTGTGGCCTGAGCAGGACAATTGCCTCTGTCTGCTGGTTTGTTTCCTCTTAGAAGACTGAAATACTAAAATAATATAATCTGCTTTTATGGCCAGCATCTGGGTGTCTTGGAGCACAAATGCCTCTGTACAGTGGTTTGACCTCACCTGGGGGAAGTAGAAGTGTGAGAAAGTAGGGACCCAGGCAAGGATTTGATGATTTAGAGCCTGATGGTAACATGGAGGGGGGAAAGGAGGAACTAAAGCAGAAACATTTCATGAAGGGAGACAGAAACTAAACTGATTTTTCCCTGTCTCTATGTAACTGTGACACCAAAGCCAGTGAGTGGTGATCAGGGATGTTGGGAGCTGGCAAAGAGGCCACATCCTCCTCCCATAAACTGGAGAGGGAAAATAGCTGAGAGAATGTTCTTGGGGGTTCCTGTGGAGAAAATTGTGACCTGCATTAAATCATTGAGTTTTGTCCTCTCTCTGTCCCTTCTATTCCTGAAAATTATCCCAGAGGGCAGCTGAGCAATGCTCAGCAAGAGCTGTGGGGGGCAAGAGGCTGGGGCCAGGCTCTGCTCAGTGGTCCCAGGGACAGCACAAGGGGCAGTGGGCACAGACTGGAGCCCAGGAGGCTCCATGTGAGCAGGAGGAGAAAGTTGTTTGTTGTGAGGGTGCTGGAGGCCTGGAGCAGGCTGCCCAGAGAGGCTGTGGAGGGTCCTTGTGTGCAGAGCTCCCAAGGCCAGCTGGGCACTGTGCTGCTGGGCAAGCTGCTGTGGGTGCCCTGCTTGGGCAGGGGCTGGGCTGGCTGAGCTCCAGAGCTCCCTTCCAAGCCCAGCTCACACTGGGATAATTCTGAGAGAGCAGTGTGAAAATTGGGACAGCAAAAGGCCAAGCAGTGACAGTGTGAAAGCATCACAAAAATCAAGGCTGGTTGAGAGTTAACACAATGAAGCCACTGAGCAAGGTTAAGCCTGGCCACACTTTTATTTTTTCCCTCCCCCCCCCTCCAAAGTCTGCTTTTCCTTCTAAGCCTCATCACCTATTTTGCTGAACATTACAATCATTACTCTCCTGCCAGCTTACATCACATTTTTCAGCCTTTTAGGTACAGACCTTGGAATTATTGATCTAATGAATCACAGTGGCTGAGGTGCTGCCTGCTGCTGCTGAGGAGAGCTGCAGAGAGCAGGGTGGTGGTGAAACACCCAGGGATGGAAGGGACTATTTTCCCACGTGGAAGAAGCACCAGCACAGAGGCACAGCCCTTTGCAGCTTTGAGGGTTCTGCACTGTTGGAAATAGCCTGAAATGTGCCAGGGAAGGGTCAGGTTGGAGATTAGGAAAACTTTGTTTGCTGCAGGAGTGGTCAGGGACTGGCAGAGGCTGCCCAGGGAGGTGATGGAGTCCCCATGCCTGGAGGTGTTGCATAAAGCTGTGGCCATGGCACCTGGGGCCATGGTTTGGTGGCCATGATGGGGTTGTTTGCTGGCTGGGCTGGATGACCTGAGAAGGCTTTGCCAACACAAACAGTTCCATGATTCTATGATGTTTGAGAGGTCCAATGGCAATGACAGATAAACCACAGAGACCTCCAAATGTCTCTCTTTGCTCTTCATTAGTGAGCATCAAAGAGGTTTGTAGAGCAGGGAGATGTCCTGCACTCCATGCTGGAGTTAGCAATACCTGCATGGCATTCCCTCTGCTTCCTGGGCTGCTCTGGCATGCACCAAGAGGAGCATGGAGAGCTGTGACTGTGTCCTGGTGTGAGCCACAGCAGAGCTCAGTCCCTGCTCAGGGAGGCCCTTGCTGAAGCTCACAGGCTCACAGGATGCCAGGGGCTGGAAGGGACCCAAAGAGCTTCTCCAGTCCAACCCCTGTGCCAGAGCAGGACCAGACAATCCAGCTCAGGGCACACAGAACACATCCAGACAGGCCTGGGAAGGCTCCAGAGAAGGAGACTCCACAGCCTCTCTGGGCAGCCTGTGCCAGGGCTCTGGGACCCTTCCAGTCAAGTTCCCCTTGTGTTGAGCTGGAACCTCCTGTGCTGCAGCTTCCATCCATTGCTCCTTGTCCTATCCCAGGCAGCAGTGAGCAGAGCCTGTCCCCCCCCTCCTGACCCCCAGCCCTCAGAGAGTGATAAACATTGATTAAATCCCCTCTCAGCCTTCTCTTCTCCAGACTAAGCAGCCCCAGGTCCCTCAGCCTCTCCTCCCCAGGCAGTGCTCAGTCCTGCCTCAGCATCCTCATGGTTCAGACCAGCTTGGCACAGCCAGGGGCTGCTGCCAGCAGGGAGAAGCTGATGGGCACAGCTTCTGCCAAGGGCTGGCATGCACAAAGCCTCTGCCCCATGCTTGCTGCTGGCCACACCAAGGGCACTGCCACAGCTTGTGCCACCCCTTGGAGGGCAGCAAGGCAGAGGTGGCAGCTGTGGGGAGGAGCAGCCAGGACAGGTGAGCCTCAAGTGCCCAGCAAGGGACTGCAGCCCAGGGAGGGCATCTTCAGGAGCCAGCTGAGGGATGCCCAGCCCCTGCCTGCCTGCCTGCCTGTGAGGTAAGAAGTTGTCCCCTCCTGAGCCCTCGAGCCCAGCTGCAGAGCTGCTGACCAAGCCTGGTCAGCTGCCACAAGAAGTGTAGGGTCCTGCAGCTGGGCAGGAACAGCCTCATGCACCAGCACAGGGCAGGGCTTCACCTGCTGGGAGACAGCTCCATGGTGAAGGACTTCTGGAGTCCTCTGGTGGACAGTGAGTGCCCCATGGGACAGCAATGTGTCCTCGTGGCCAAGAAGGCTGATGCTCTCCTGGGCTGCATGAAGGAGAGTGTGGCCAGCAGGTCAAGGGAGGTTCTCCTACCCCTCTGCTCTGATGAGACCACAGCTGGAGTCCTGGGTCCATTTCTGGGCTCCTCAGTTCAAGAGGGACAGGAAACTACTGGAGAGTGTCCAAGGGAGGCTGTGAGGGTGCTGAAGGGCCTGGAAGGTCTGTGTGAGGAGAACAGGCTGAGAGGAGACCTCATTGATGTCTACAAACATCTGAGGGGAGGGGGGCAAGAAGGGGCCAGATTTGGTGGTGTCCAGGGACAGGACAAGAGGCAATGGATGCAAACTGGAACCATGAGGAGAAAATTGTTTGGTGTGAGGGTGCTGGAGGCCTGGAGCAGGCTGCCCAGAGAGGTTGTGGAGTCTCTTCTGGAGACTTCCAAGCCCCATCTGGATGTGTCCCTGTGTGCCCTGCCCTGGATGTTCCTGGTCTGGAGGAGGGGGTTGAGTTGGATGATCTCCAGAGGTCCCTTCCAGTCCCTCCCATCCTGTGATTCTGTAAGAGATGTGACAAGACCATGATGATGAACTAATTAGCTCTAAGATATTAAAGATTCCCAAGCATCTGCTGAGCCTGAGAGGAGACATAAAAATTAATAGGTTAATCCTGAAGAGCTCAGCTCTTGGTGCACTCTTCTCAGTTTGGATCCAGATGTAGTTGGGGAGGGGAAAGGGACCCATAAATGAAGGAATTGATGGGTAGGAACTTGCCCAGGCATGAAAATCAGCTCTGTTTATGAAGCAGGGTGTAAAGATGAGGCTTTGAAGGATCTCATCTGTGGAGCAATGTGGTGCTTTTATTGTCATTGTTTCTGTGCCTGGCAGCAGGACAGGGACAGCCACTTCCTGCTTGGAAACCACCTCCTGAAAGGGAGAGCAGATGCCACCTGCCTTGCTGGTACTCCATGCTGCTGCAGGGAGCTTGCAGCAGTCAGCAACAAGATGTTCTGAGTCTCAGCCAGTGCTGGAACATCAGGTGGCTTTGTCTTCTGTCTCAAAGACTTCGCCTTTGGGTTTCTTTGGCTACTTCAAGCTGCCAGAGAAATCCTGCACGCTGCCCTGGCGTCCCCAAGCAGGCATTGTCAAGGGTCAGGGCTGGGCCAACCAGCAGGTGAGTGCCAGGAGCTCTCTTTGCATTAAGGGAGGGAGATGGATGGGCTGGGGAAGAACAGGAAAGCTGCTCAAAGGGGAGCTTTAAAAGGAGTGAGTTGGGCTCTGGCTCAATCCAGGGCAGGAACACAGGAGCATTCCCCAACTGCTACATAAATACTCTATAAAATATGGATGAGAGCTATGCTTTTTATTAATTAATAGAGAAATTAGAAGGGTGGCCAAAAATACCAGAGAAGTTAATGATACTGTAGCCACATCTCCTCCTGCCCCTGCAGCACGAGAATGCAACATTCAGAGGCTTCACAGCTCCCAGTGCTCAACTGGGGGTTACGGAGCCGCCGCCGGGCGCGCACCGGAGCCGCCGCCGGGCGCGCACCGGAGCCGCCGCCGGGCACACAGCCTGCCACACCGCACGCACTGCCAACCAGCTCCAGTGGCAGCTCCTGCTGCCAACCAGCAGCAGGGCTCAGCTGCTGCCCCGAAGGCTCAAGAGGCTTCAGCTGTGTGACTTTGTAGATGGATGCAGCAGAGGCTCCATCCCTGGACACATCCAAGGTCAGACTGGAAGGGGCCCTCAGCAGCCTCATCTAGTTGGAGGTGTCCCTGCTGCTGCAGGGGGCTTAGCCAAGATGACCTTCGAGGGTCCCTTCCAACCCAGTGCA
>WBNM01015041.1:0-14514 GCA_013399055.1 Ramphastos sulfuratus | reverse complement strand
TTGGCCACAAGGGCACATTTCTCCCTCATGGGGAACTCTGTTTTCCATGAGGACTTCCAGATCCTTTTCCTCAGCACTGCTCTCCAGCAGCTCAGCCCCCAACCTGTAGTGGTCCATGGGATTGTTCTGCCCCAGATGCAGGACTCTGCACTTGCCCTTAGTGCATTTCATTGCATTTCTCCCTGCCCAGCCTGGCTGGGTCACCCTGGAAGGTATCAGAGCCTGATGTGATGTCAGCCACTCCTCCGCATTTGGTAATCTTCACAAAGGATGAAGGTGGAGAGCAGTGGAGCTCTGCCACAGGCAGTGCTAATTAAATGTATCCATGTGAAACACAAACATCCTCAGTAGCTGCTGTAAAGCTAATGGACTGCTATTTTTTCCCCCCTACTTTTTCAGTTATTTGCTTGCTTTCAGCAGAGTGATCGGTGGTGGATGCATGAATATTCTGAGGGTGCTTGGGTAGAAAAAGAGGAGAAAAATCTTACTCAAAAGCCTTTCTCCACTTGAGGAAATCTCTCAGAAGCTTGGTTTCAAGTGGAAAGCTGGAGAAACTTGGAGATATCTAGTGCTTTGCACGTGCTTGAATGTCAATCACAGAATTGTCAGGTCTGGAATGGACCACAAAGATCATCCATTTCCAACCACCCACCATGGGACACCTCACACTAGATCAGATTTCTCAGAGCCACGTCCAACCTGGCCTTAAACACCTCCAAGAATGAGGCTTCCACCACCACCCTGGGCAATCTGTGCCAGGGTCTCACCACCCTCATGCCAAAGAACTTCTTTCTAACATCCAGTCTGAATCTCCCCATTTCTAGTTTTGTTCCATTCTCCCCAGTCCTATCACTGCCTGAAACCCTAAAAAGTCCCTCCTCAGTTTTCTTGTATCCCTCTTCAGATACTGGAAGGCCACAAGAAGGTCTCCTTGGAGCCTTCTCTTCTCCAGACTGAACAACCCAAACTCTTTCAGCCTGTTCTCATAGGAGAGGAGAAAGAATCTGTATTGTTTCTCTCCAATGATTATTGTCCTGCCTATCCCATGGCTTTTCTAGTTGAGTATCACCAGTGTAGCTCTCTGCACTCTGAGATTTTTAGCTACTAAATATCTGATAGGATAAAATTTTCCATGTATTATTTCATCTGTTTCTCTCAGGGTGAAAATGAATCAGAATTGTTCCACTTGAAAAAGTCCTCTAAGACCACCCAGTCCAGCCATCAACCCAACACCACCATGGCCACTAAACCATGTCCCATAGTGCCATGGGCACACCTTTCTTGAACATCTCCAGGGGTGGGGACTCCACCATCTCTGTGGGCGGCCTGTTCTGACACCTGATCTTTTGGAAGGGATCCAGGTTTGGTCTCAGTACATCTGAGTGTCAGATGTTGCATGGAAATCCTGTGAAACTGTCTATGGCTTCCCAAATATTGGATGAAAATATTAACCTGGTGAATTGCATATGATCTGTTCTAGCTAAAGGCCTCAGTAGATGGTTTGGTATTTTTAGCAGGTCCTGTTGTGGCAGGACAAGGGGTGATGGCTTTAAATTATTAGAGGGAATGTTCAGACTAGAGAGCAGGAAGAAATTTTTGACATTGAGGATGGTAGGACCCTGGCCCAGGTTGCCCACAGAGGTGGAAGATTCTCCTTCCCTGACACCCTTTCAGGGCAGGTTGGTTAGGGCTCTGAACAACCTGCCTTAGTGGAAGATGTTTCTGCTGTCTACAGGGGGGTTGGACTAGGTGACCTTGAAAGGTCATAGAATTGTAGAATCAAGCAGGTTGGAAGAGGCCTCCAAGCTCATCCAGTCCAACCTAGCACCCAGCCCTAGCCAATCAACCAGACCATGGCACTAAGTGCCCATCCAGGCTTTGCTTCAACACCTCTGGGGACAGCAACTCCACCACCTCCCTGGGCAGCCCATTCCAATGCCAATCACTCTCTCTGGCAAGAACTTCCTCCTAACATCCAGCCTAGACCTGCCCTGGCACAACTTGAGATTCTGTCCCCTTGTTCTGTTGCTGGTTGCCTGGGAGAAGAGACCAACCCCACCTGGCTACAGCCTCCCTTCAGGTAGCTGCAGAGAGCAATGAGGTCTGCCCTGAGCCTCCTCTTGTGCAGGCTGCACACCCCCAGCTCCCTCAGCCTCTCCTCACAGGGCTGTGCTCCAGGCCCCTCACCAGCCTTGCTGCCCTTCTCTGGGCATGTTACAGTGCCTCAACATCTCTCTTGAATTGAGCCCAGAACTGGACACAGCACTCAAGGTGTAGCCTGAGCAGTGCTGAGTACAGTGGCAGAAGGACTGCCCCAGTCCTGCTGGCTGCACTATTCCTGATCCAGGCCAGGATGCCATTGACACTCCTGGCCACCTGGGCACACTGCTGGCTCATATTCTGGTCCTTTCTAACACAGTTCCTTCTATGGTTCCTTCTATGTTTTTTTTTAACACTTGCAGGGACAATGATTCAACCACTTCACTGGGCATCACTGAAAAGAGCCCAGCCCCATCCTCTTGCCCCCTGCCCTTTAGCTCTTGCTGAGCATTGCTCAGATCCCCTCTGGGGCTGCTCTTCTGCAGACTCAACAGCCCCAGGGCTCTCAGTCTTTCCTCCTCACAGAGATGCTCCAGGCCCCTCAGCATCTTTGTTGCTGTGTGGGTTAAAGTCCTCTGGTGTGGCTCAATCTGGGAAGTGTCTGATACAGAATCAGAAGCTGCTTTTAATCCATCCTCCCAAGGATTATCAGCATTTTAAGCAGGCAGATTTTTGTGTTCATCTCCCTTACCAATACCTGGATTTGTATTTCTTCCCAGAGTTTTCCTCTTAGTTGCTGTGGCAGTGTCTCTAAAATGCAGTGTTTGGTTTGTGTGACTCACTCCCTTTGAATAATTAATTTCTCTATTGTTTATAACTATATTCTCCTAGTGATTTAAAAAGAGTTTTGTTTTTCCCCTAACATTGACTAATTCATTGGCTTGCTTGTTTTAAGCCAGTGAAATCCAGACCAACTAATCTATGGACAAGTTGGGTTTTTTCGGTTTAGTTTTCCCCTCAGATAATGAAGAGAAGGAGGAAGATGATGTAATTCATGGTGCCTTAGTTTCCAGCTGGGAAACACTTAGAGCAGTTGACAGAGGATGAGTTGAAGTGTAGGTACTTGGTTGTACCTTTCTGTGTGATGTTTGTGGAGGAAAACCTACTCCATGAGAGCTGCAGAGGCTGTCTCCTACCAGCTGCTCCAAACATGATGCTTAGCGTGTGTCAGCCTCCAGAGCAGGACTTCCTTATGCAGTAAATGTGTCTGACATGGGGTAAGGTTTGGATCAGCATGGCTGTGGGTGGTAGAAGCAGAGACCTTGATAGGTGCTGAAGAAAGAGCTATAAAAAAATCCTGTCAGCTGAGGTAATTTAGACAAGTTGCATAATGTTGAAAAGGGCTCAGTGAACTGTGAAGACTGACATTTGCATCATAAAATCAGGCTTTGTTTAACTAAGTTAATGCGTTTTAGGCTCGTTCTGTCTCGTGATTTAATAAAATGGGAACAGTGAATGATTGCAGAATTGAAAACAGATTGGCTCCCATATTAAAGCCTGTCAGGTTTCATTTAGTAGATATATTAATTTTTACCTTTTTTTTTTTTTTTTTTTTTATGGTTGAAAGCAATGGAAGGTTCTCATCAGCAAGCTGAGTTTCACTGCATTTATGCACACCACCAAGTCTGACCTTCAAATGCGACTAAATTGAAATGTTTGTTCCTAGAAAGCCAAAGGGAGGGAATGTCCCTTCCTTCCAGCCTCCCTTACTCCCACCCTTTCCAAAGGCACCTTTGCTCCCACCCTTTCCAAAGGCACCTTTGCTCCCACCTTTTCCAAAGGCAACTTCGCTCCCACCCTTTCCAAAGGCACCTTTGCTCCCACCCTTTCCAAAGAGACCTTTGCTCCCACCCTTTCCAAAGGCACCTTTGCTCCCACCCTTTCCAAAGGCACCTTCACTCCCACCTTTTCCAAAGGCACCTTTGTTCCCACCCTTTCCAAAGGCACCTTCACTCCCACCTTTTCCAAAGGCACCTCCGCTCCCACCCTTTCCAAAGGCACCTTCCCTCCCACCCTTTCCAAAGGGACCTTTACTCCCACCCTTTCCAAAGGGACCTCTGCTCCCACCTTTTTCCAAAGGGATCCTTCCTCCCAGCCTTTCGAAGTGGTTTGCTATGAAATTCCAGGGTAGCTTGCAAGATGAGCATGTCCGGAGGAGAGTAGTGAAGCTGGTGAAGGGTCTGGAGAGCAGAGCTGGTGAGGAGCAGCTGAGGGAGCTGAGGTTGTTCAACCTGGAGAAGAGGAGGCATTGCTCTCTGCAACTACAAGGAGGCTGAAGTGATGTGGTTTTTTCACCTTTCTTTTTCTTTTTTCCTTTATCTTCTTTCCTTTCTGCTTTTCCTTCATGTTTTTCCTCCTGCCCTTTCCCCCCCTTTCATCTCCTCCTTCTCCTCCTCTTTCTTTTGCACCTTCTCCCCCCTCTTTCTTTTCCTCCTTCTCCTTCCCTTNNTTTCCTCCTTCTCCTCCCCTTTCTTTTCCCCCTTCTCCCCCCCCTTTCTTTTCCCCCTTCTCCCCCTTTCTTCTCCCCTTTCTCTTTCTTTTTTTTTTCTTTCTTCCTTTTCTTGTCTGTACCTTTTGAGCTTGTAAAAAATTATCTGACGTTACATTGCCATCTTCTGCCAGGAAAACCGTTTTCTGCTCCTTCCGAAGTTCCACTTAGTGGCACTGCTTGAACTAACAAAGCACAAACCTCATCTAGATCTTTCTTGGTTTTGCTGTTTCTGTCACATGTACTGTCCAGGAATATCTGTAGAACTTAGGCCTGAGAGGATGTTATCAGTTTCATGATACACATCTCCAGCTCCAGCTAGGACAAACCAAGACATTCCGTTCACATCTAGCAGACTGAGAGAGGTTCTCCTACCCCTCTACTCTGCCCTGGTGAGGCCCCACCTGGAATATTGCATCCAGTTCTGGGCTCCCCAGTTCAAAAGGGACAGGAATCTGCTGGAGAGAGGCCAAGGGAGGGCTGCAAGGATGCTGAAGGGCCTGGAGCACTGCCTGATGAGGAGAGGCTGAGAGCCCTGGGGCTGTTCAGTCTGCAGAGGAGAAGGCTGAGAGGGCAGCTGAGCAATGTCTATCAGGAGCTGAGGGCTGGGGGTCAGGAAGGAAGGCACAGGGACAGCCTCTGCTCACTTGTGCCCTGCCACAGGACAAGGGCAAGGGATGGAAACTGCAGCACAGGAAGTTGCAGCTCAGCATGAGCAAGAACTTGTTTGGTGTAAGGGTGCCAGAGCAGTGGCACAGGCTGCCCAGAGAGGTTGTGGAGTCTCCTTGTCTGGAGCCTTTCCAGCCCTGTCTGGATGTGTTCCTGTGCCACCTGAGCTGGATTCTGTGCTCCTGCTGTGGCAGGGGGCTTGAACTGGAATCTCTTCAGAGGTCCCTTCCAACCTCTGACATCCTGGGATCCTGTGATCCAGACAAGGACAGCAAAGCTGGTGAAGGGCCTGGAGAACAGGGCTGGTGAGGAGCAGCTGAGGCAGCTTTGGTGGTGATGTGGTGCTGAGGGACATGGCTTAGTGCTGGGCTAGGCAGTGCTGGGTTAACAGTTGGACTTGATGATCTCGAAGTTCTTTTCCATCCCTAACGCTTCTGTGATTCCAGTCTGGAAATGAAATGCTGTTGATGGTAGGAAAGATGTATTATATTAGATGTAAAATACAATTATGGGCAAGTCAGTCAACTGGATTCCAACTCACACAGAGTTCCAACAGTGACCATTTCCTTTCTTATTTCAACATGACATTTTTCTCTGAGTTTATTTGATTGCTAAGAAGCAAAGATTCATGCTTCCCCTTCACTTTTCTTTTTTTCTTTTGTTTATTTTTTTTTTTCAGAAGGAAGCAAATCTTGTTTTTTATAGAAAAGTTGTGTGAGAAGTCACCATCAGCATTCCGATGCAGGAGATCTGAGGGTGTTCAGCCTGGAGAAGAGAAGGCTTCAGGAAGACCTAATAGCAGCCTGTCAGGACCTGAAGGGAGTTGCAAGAAAGGTGCAGAGGCACTGTTTGCAAAGGCTGCAGGGACAGGACAAGGGCAATTGCTTCAAACTAGAGCAGAGCAGATTGAGATTGGATGTGAGGAACAAGTTCTACATCATGAGGGTGCTGGAACACTGCAGCAAGTTGCCAAGGGAGGTGGTTGGGTTCCCATCCCTGGAGATATCCCAGGTGAGGCTGGACAGGGCTGTGGGCAACCTGCTGTAGTGGAGGATGTCCCTGCTGAGTGCAGGGGGGGTTGGACTGGATGAGCTTTGGAGGTCCCTTCCAACCCAAACCATTCTGTGATTCTAATTGCTGTTCTTATCTCATCTCGAAATGTGGATTCATAGTTGATAACTTCTCAGAGACATTTTCCATTACTTCAGTTGATTGTTTTTTAATTTACATTGGTAATTCCATTCACAGCAGTAACAAGCAGAGAAAAGCTTCCAATGAAAGAATATATTTAGGAAATTTGAGCAAAATAAGTGAAAAAGATGTCTCATGGAGTAGAGTGAAATGACTTTACTTCCTACTTAAAAATCAGGATTTTGTGGTTGTATCCATCAAAGGTCAGAAGTTTCTCTTGGCCTTCAAGGTTGGGATTGGTGCTACAAAACCTCTTCAGATCAACCATTCTACAGTAAAAATGTATGCTGCCCCTCTTGGTGCATTCTGAGCCTGTTCTCTCCTGGAGCTGCTTGGCTGCAGGTGGTTCATTTCCATTGAGTGTGATTTGGTGTTTGCATTACTTAGGAAGCGCAGAGCGTTTAATTAGCTCAAGTAATGATTGAACAAATACTTGTTAAAACATGAATATGTAGTGGTATGGGAGTGCTGGAATGCTTAGTTAGTAATCCCCTGCACCAGTTCCAGATGAGGGGTTAACATCCTGGAAAGCAGCTCTGCAGAGAAGGAGCTGGGAGTGCTGGTGGACAGCAGGCTCCCCATGAGCCAGCAATGTGCCCTCATGGGCAAGAAGGGCAATGATCTCCTGGGGTACATGAAGAGGAGCGTGAGCAGCAGGCTGAGGGGAGTTCTTCTTCCTCTCTACTCTGCCCTAGTGAGGCCACAGATGGAGTATTGTGTTCAGCTCTGGGTTTCTCAGTTCAGAGCCACAAACATGCTGGAGGCAGTGGAACACTGCTGAGGGCAGGCTGAGGGAGCTGGGGCTTGGAGCTTGGACCAGAGGAGCCTGAGGGGTGACAGGGAACTGCTGGAGAGAATCAAATGAGGATGATGAGGGGACCAGAGCATTTGTCTTAAAAGTAAAGGCTGAGAGCCCTGGGGCTGTTGAATCTGGAGAAGAACAGCCCCAGAGGGGATCTGATCAATGCTCAGCAAGAGCTAAAGGGTGGGAGGCAAGAGGATGGGGCCAGGCTCTTGTCAGTGCCCAGTGACAGGACAAGGGGCAATGAACACAAACTGGAACCCAGGAGGCTCCACCTGAACATTAGGAAAAACTTTGGTGTGAGGGTGCTGGAGCCCTGGAGCAGGCTTCCCAGAGAGGTTGTGGACACTTCTCTGAGAGATTCCAAACTCACCTGGCCATTGTGATCCTGGGCAAGCTGCTGTGGGCAACACTATTTTAGCAGAGATGCCTTCCAACCCCTAGCATGCTGGGATTATAAATACAAATTTCTTTGGTTAGCAGAGTAAAAACCATTGTGATAAGGCTCTGACATTGTGAGCTGCAGAAGCAGTCTAACCCCATGTAATCATTGGTGGGGCTTTGGGTAGGCAAATTGCAGTTGCAGTGCACTGAGGGCTTTAGGGCATTTGGCAAGGCATCTTCAGCTCTGTGAACTTTTTAATCTGAGGTAGAGTTTTCATTCTGCTTCATACCTAAAGCAAAAGCTGAATGTGCCAGTGCAATGACTTGCTTTTATGTGGTGGAGAGCATCATGTGCTCCATCTGTGGCACGGCTTCCTGAGATCGAATTTAACCTTCAATCTGCCTCTCTTAGGAGGTCACCAAGCTGTGCTTTGCCCAGCTGTAGCAAGCCCAGTACCTGAGACAGTGCTGCCTGTATTTTCCTCAGCCTTTTTATTCTGCCAAACAGAAATCTTAGGGCAAATCCAGCTCTTTGTGTCCCTTTTCCATACTTATTCTAAATATTGAACTTCTTTCTAGTGATTCTCCACCACTCTTTTTTTTTTTTCTTTCTTTCTAGATAATTTTTTTTCCCTCCAGTAGCTTCCTTTCCTCCTCAGCAGGTGCCAACTTGGCACTGTTTAGGCTTCCTCTGAACTTGGTGCTGTGGCTGGTTCCAAGGCTGCTGAACAGGGAGCTCTTATGTGAGCAAGTGCAGCTGGAATTTTGCTCTTCCACCTTCTCCTCCTCCTCTTCCTCCTTCTCCTCCTCTTTCCCGCTGCTTTGCCCCTCTGCTCACTCTGCAGCAGGCTGGTGAAGCTGAAGAGCAAGAGCACATTGTCTCCTGCCAGGAGCAAGCCTCACACAGAGCTGGGCAGTGTGCCATGGCTTGCTTGGGTAGGTGCTGGTTGCCACGAGGGTGGGAGACACCACAGGAGGCTGGAGCTGCACGGGGCAGCCTGGCACCTCTGCCAGCTGCAGCCACACGCAGGGCTGCTCTCCCCCCTTACTTCTGCAGGTGCTGTAAGATGAAATACAGCCTCTCTCATGAGCAGTAGGAGAATGTGGTTGCTGACTACCTTTCTTTAGAAAGCCCAACAAAAGAGTAAACAAGAGAATCATAGAATAGTTGGGGCTGGAAGGAGCCTCTGAAGCTCATCCAGTCCAACCCCCTGCACTCAGCAGGGGCATCCTCCACTAGAGCAGGTTGCCCAGAGCCCTGTCCAGCCTCACTTTGAATATCTCCAGGGATGGGGACCCAACCACCTCCCTGGGCAATCTGTTTCAGTGTTCTAGAAGCCTCATGGTGCAGAACTTGTTCCTCACATCCAATCTCAATCTGCTCTGCTCTAGTTTGAAGCCATTGCCCCTCTAAGTCCTGTAGTAGGAAATGGGACAGCTGAAGTACTGAGTGTGTTTAAGGAGGAGTAACAACAGTACTCTTGGAACCATTTACTGCTTTAGTTTTGAGCAGCTGAGGGAGATGAGGATGTTTATTCTGGAGTAGAGGAGGCTGAGAGAAGACCTTCTTACTCCCTTCAGCCCTGTAAAGGAGGCTAGAGCCAGGTGATTTCTTGTCCTTAGTATCAACTGATAGAATGAGAGGAAGTGACCTGGAAATTTGCCAGAGGAGGGTTAGGTTGGAGATCAGGAACAATTTCTTTGCTGCAAGAGTGTTCAGGCATTTGAACAGGCTGCCCAGGGAGGTGGTGAAGTCCCCATCCCTGTTCAAGAAACCTGTGACCATGGTTTAGTGGCCATGGTGGTGTTAGGTCAATGGTTGGACTCAATCTTAGAGGTCTTTTCAAGATGGTATTTTTGGTTGGGCTTTGCTATTGAGAACAGGAAATGTCTGTATGACTGTGCTTGTCTCCAGAGGCATGCAAGCACTTCTCGGCTTACTTTTGGCCCAAACGGGCTCTGCCTCCACATGATGAGACTTGTTCTGCAGTCCTCAAGTACTTTCTTGCTGGTGGTTTTACTTTCAGAAAGTATTGATGTTTCCTGGGAGGTTGGCTACCAGCAGCGTTGCTTGGAGCAGGATCACAAGATCCCAGAATGTTAGGGGTTGGAAGGGACCTCTGGAGAGCTTCCAGTCCAAGCCCTCTGCCAGAGCAGGACCGGAGAATCCAGTGCAGGTGGCACAGGAGCACATCTAGATAGGGCTGGAAAGGCTCCAGAGAAGGAGACTCCACAACCTCTCTCGGGGCAGTCTGTGCCACTGCTGTCACCCTTGCAGTAAAGAAGTTCTTCCACATCTTGAGGTGCAACTTTCTGTTTTCATACCCATTGGCCCTTGTCCTATGCTAGGCCACAACTGAGAAGAGTTTGTTCCCTCCCTCTTGACCCCCCAGCCCTCAGATATTTATAAACATTGATTAGCTCTCCTCTAAGTCTTTTCTTCTCCTGACCAAACAGCCCCAGGTCCCTCAGCCTCTCCTCATCAGGCAGTGCTCCAGCCCCTTAATCATCTTCATAGCCCTTCCTTGGACTCTCTCCAGCAGATCTCTGTCCCTCCTGAACTGGGGAGCCCAGCACTGGATGCAATATTCCAGGTGTGACCTCACCAGGGCAGAGCAGAGGGGGAGAACTTCCCTCCATCTGCTCCCCACACGGCTCTTAATGCCCCCCAGGATCCTATTGGCCTTCTTGGCCAGCAGGGCACGTTGCTGTCCGCAGATAGCTTCTTGTCCACCAGTGCAGTGTTTCACTGAGGTCACTTCCACACTGCATAGTCTCTTTGTACAGACTCATGTGGCTTTTCTTGGCTTAATTTGTAGCAGGTCAAGCTGTGCAGTGATCCTAAATGTCTCTGAGGCTGCAGCTTCAAGGTTAACAACACTTCTTATCAAGTCCTTGACTGCACTGTAACATGCCAGGTTGTATTAAAGAGTGTGGGAAGGGCAGGAGAAGGCTTTTGGCTGCCTATTGATATTCTGTTTAAAAGTGCCTTTTATCATTATTATTCTGCTGTTGGCACTTCTGCCCTGAGACTCAACCTGAAAATCTAAGGTTGTGTCTTTGGTTCAGTAGTCGATTTTTCAAATGTTAACCAGAGCTACACTGAACAATTCCATATCAAACTCCATTTGGGATAGCATCTGCCCACTAATAGGTGCATTGTGAGACTTGTGTGAATCTCTGTGTAATCCATCTGCTGTAAGAGGAGACCTCCAGAGGCTTTCAGTGGTGTTAAGAGATATCATGAAGCGTATTTGTGAGGTTGGAAGGATGGAGTTGAGTTTTAGGCTGAATAAACTGATAATGAGCTGGCCTGCGAGCAGGATAACAAGGCTGGAGGGCCCCTGAGATTGAAGTTTGGGATGATCTGAGAGGTTAAAGCAACCAGAAAGAAGCCACAGTAGAGCAGTATCCAAATGCAGCAAATTCTGTCAGCCTGTGGAGCTAATGCCTCATTCTGGCTTCTTTACAGAAACCACATCTGGAATGGTCACCCTCCCTGGGAGTGTTTAAACAGAGCCTGGATGTGGCACTTGGTGCCATGGTTGAGTTGATCAAATGGTACTGAGTGACAGTTTGGACTCCATCTCAAAGGTCTTTTCCAACCTGGCTGATTCTGTGATGGTCAAGCCCAAAGAGAGATGAGAAATGGATTTTTGGTCATTTGGTGGCTGGTCCCCAGTGATGTTCCTTAAGGCTCATTGCTCATTCCTGATGACAGGACAAGGAGCGATGGGTGGAAGTTAAGGCATAGGAAGTTCCATGGAAACATGAGGAGGAACTTTTTTCCCTGCAAGGGTGACAGAAGCCTGGAAGAGGCTGCCCAGGGGGCTTGTGGAATCTCCCTCTCTGGGGATATTCAAAACCCACCTGGATCTGTTCTTGTGTGACCTACTCTAGGTCCTTCTGCTCTGGCAGGTCGGTTGGACTGGATGAGCTTTGGAGGTCCCTTCCAGCCCCTGACATTCTGTGATTCTGTATGAGTTGGATGCAGATCAAACCATCAAGGTGTCCCCTCCATGATCTGTGGGGAGTTTCACACTGAGCCCCACCTTTCTGGTGGAGAATTTAGATGGCAAAGGAGGAGGCGAATCAGTATCAGGAGCCAGGTAACAGTGGAGTGACTCAGCAATGCTTGCAGCATGGAATTAATCATGGCAGAATGGGTTGGGTTGGAAGGGACCTTAAAGATCACCTAATGCCAACCCCCAGGCCATGTCACCAACCCTGTGCAGTCTCTTTGCTGTCCTGGGTGTAAACCACTGCTGTTTGAGCTCTGGGAGGTCGATGTGTCGTTTAGCAGCCAGCACCTGTTTGCGCAGGACCAAAATAAAGCCCAATATCTCAACTCTCTGTGTTGATCAGAGAGCTGGAGAAGCTCTGCTGTGAGGACAGCCTGGGGAAGAAAAGGCTTCCAGAAAACCTTGGAGTGGCCTTCCAGGATCTGAAGAGGGCTACAGGAGGGCTGAGGAGGGACTATTGACAAGGTCTTGTAATGAGAGGATGAGGAGGAATGGGTTTAAAGTGGCAGAGGGGAGATTGAATGTGGATGTTAAGAAGTTCTTTGCTGTGAGGGTGGTGAGACACTGGCACAGGTTGCCTAGGGAGGTTGTGGAGCACAGTCACATTCACATGTGGAGCTTCAATCACACTCGGTGATTCTGTGCTCCACGATCTCCCTGGAGGTGTTCAAGGCCAGGTTGGATGAGGCCTTGAGCTTCCTGTTCTAGTGGGAGGTGTCCCTGCCTGTGGCGGGGGGTTGGGACTGGATGAGCTTTGAGGTCCCTTCCAACATAAACCATTCTATGATTGGCTTTGCACACTGGGGAAAGGGCCCCTTTTTGGGAGGGGGACTACAAATGGGTCATGCACAATCCATGAGGGAACACAGAGAGATGTTACCATAGAATCAGAGTTGTTTTGGTTGTTAAAGATCTCTAAAATCACTGACTTCCAGCATTGACCTAACTTCATGATGGGCATTAAACCATGTCCTGACCTGCCACATCCACACATTTCTTGAATACTGCTGGGACTGGGGACTCCATCACCTCCCTGGGCAGCCTGTTCCAATGCCTGGCCACTCTCTAAAGACATTTTTTCCAATATCCATCAACCCCAGTTCCCTCAGCTACCCCCCACCAGTTCTCCAGACCCTTCACCAGCTTCATTGCCCTTCTCTGAATCTGCTCCAGCACCTCAATGTCCTTCTTGAAGTGAGGGGCCCAAAGCTGAACCCACTGTTTGAGGTGTGGCTTCACCAGTGCCCAGCCCAGGGGCACAGCCTGATCCCTGTTGTGCTGGGCACACTGTTGATGGTACAAGCCAGGTGATACGAATCTGAGATACTCTTATGGTATCATGCAGTGGTGTTTCTGCTTGGCTTTATACTGAATGTGCTGCTTGGTTAAAATTAGGTGTTTTGTTGAGGGAGTTTTTGCAAGGAATCATGGAATTCTTTTGGTCGGAAAACCCTTCCAAGATCCTTGAGTCCAACCTTCAACCCAACACTACTGTGGCCATTAAACCACATCCTAAAGAGCCATCTCCATATGTTTCTTCAACACCTCCAGAGATGGGGACTCTATCACCTCCCTGGGCAGCCTGTTCCAATCCCTGACCACTCTTAAAGCAAAGAAATTGTTCCTCATCTCCAACCTAACCCTCCCCCGGCACAATTCCAGGCCATTTCCTCTCATTCTATCATCTGATACTAGAGAGAAGAGCCCAACCCCCATCTCATTCAAACCTTCTTTCACAGGGACTTGTAGAAAGCAATGAGGTCTCCCCTCAGCCTCCTCTTCTCCAGAGTAAACAAATTTTCTACAGCCTGTAGGACTTTTCTGTGAGCCAGAGAATGCTCTGCTCTTTTATCACTGCTTCCAGAGAAGGAATAGATGTCACTGAGCTTGATAGTGAGCATCACTCACTTGAGAAGTTAACAGGCTTCCCCAGCTCTTTCAGCACTTGTCAGGAGGAATGCCTAAATCAATCCCTAATGAACACAACCTCACCACCAAGTGAAAGTTTTAGCTTATTTGATTGTTGTTGCTGTGCTTTCTTTATTATTTTTCCCCCTCTTTCAGAAATCCATTACTGCCATGGTAGCAAATGTTTGGAATAAAAGGACCACTTATACCTGAGTGGATTTTCTGGAGGGTTGTGGACTGGGGAGTTCTGTCTTGCAAAACAAAATAAATAAGGGGGGAGGAGGAAATGAATTCTGATGTGTTTGCAAGAGATTGAATCCCCACTGCAAGAGGCAGACCTCATTTTATAAATATGTAAAGGGTGAGTGGTCAGAGGTTGTAGTCAGGCTCTTGGTGATGCCCAATGCCAGCACAAGGGGCAGTGGTGGAAGCTGAGGCATAGGAAGTTCCATGGAAACAGGAGGGGGAATTATTTTCACTATGAATGTGACAGAACCCTGGAACAGGCTGCACAGTGGGGCTGTGTAGTCTCCCTCTCTGTAGATATTCAAGAGCTGCCTGGATGTGTTCCTGTGTGACCTGCTGTAGGTGCTGCTGCTCTGGCAGGGGGGTTGGACTGGATGAGCTTTGGAGGTCCCTTCCAGCCCCTGACTTTCTGTGGTTCTGTGTGATTTTGTGATTCCCAAGCAGCAATCTAACCTACTGCCTTGATAGGTGTAGTGGAAGTAGACAGCATTATTGTTGTTGTTGTTCTTGTTGTTGTTGTTGCTATTATTATTTCATTAGATGTTTTTGTGCCTCAGGGAGCAGGAGTTGTGAGGTGGCAGTTGCTAGGGAAACCAGTTTGAAAAATGTTGTGAAGAATCAGTGGATGTGCTTGTGAGACAGCTGCCAGCCCTGGCCAGGAGGGAGATGTGTGCTGGTAGTGACTTGCTGCCTTCGGGGGGGGG
>WBNM01015040.1:1420-12766 GCA_013399055.1 Ramphastos sulfuratus | reverse complement strand
TCTGTGCTTCTGTGATGTGGTGGCCCCACACACTGGTGGCATTTTCAGGAGTGAGCAAAACAGCATGGTTTCCAGAGATGGGGTGTCCCCTCCTTATAGAAACATTCACAGCTTTTGCTCAAGGTAAACCCTTTGGGCTGGAACATCCCATATTTAACCCTCCACCAGGACTGGTTCTGTCCAGCGACTCAGTTCCCACCAGAGCACCATATAACTCGCCAGGCTTTCCAAAGTGCTTTGAGAACCCTGCCAGCTTCTTCACTGGTCTTCTGGCACCGTTCAAGAGGCAGAAATTAATCTTAACAGCTCTATACTGGCCGGGCCCTGGTTTCCTAAGAGATTCTCCCTAAATTTATTTATTTGGATTTATACAAAAGAGCATAAATAGCAACACTCCTCCCAGGCTCCAGGCTCACTAGCCATGAATTACAGAAAAAACCTACAATGAAACCACCCACAGTACCTCCCACCCCTGACACCAGTGTTTTCCTCCCAACACCCAAGCTCAGCAGCAGCTATGTCCAGCTTCTCCGCATGCCTTGGTGTTTCCACATGGAGATGCCCACTGCGGGCAGCTCGAGGGTGGGTGCTTTGGGATGATCTGTCCTCACTCTTTCTTCAGAGCTGCTGGGGTAGCACTGAAGTGAGAACTGGAAGAATTCAATAAGAGCAAGTGTAGAGTCTTGCACCTGGGAAAGAACAACCCCAGGTATCAGTATAGGTTGGAAGGCAGCGAAGGGGAGAAGGATCTGGGGGTCCCAGTTGATGGGAGGTTGAGCATGAGCCAGCAATGTGCTCTGGTGGCCAGGAGGGCCAATGCCATTCTGGGATGCATTAGAAGGGCTGTGGCTAATAGGTTGAGAGAGGTTCTCCTGCCCCTCTACTCTGCCCTGGTGAGGCCACATCCGGAGTACTGTGTCCAGTTCTGGGCACCCCAGTTTAAGAGGTACATAGAACTGCTTGAGAGAGTCCAGCACAGAGCCACAAAAATTAACATCTTCCTTATGAGGAGAGCCTGAGGGAGCTGGGGCTTTTTAGCTTGGACAGGAGGAGACTAAGGGGTGACCTCATTCATGTTTATAAATATGTAAGGGGTGAGTGCCAGGAGGATGGATCCAGACTCTTCTTGGTGATGCCCTGTGACAGGTCAAGGGGCAATGGGTAGAAGTTGAGGCATAGGAGGGTCTATGTGAGCCTGAGGAAGAATTTTTTCATTGTGAGGGTGACAGAGCCCTGGAACCAGCTGCCCAGGGAGGTTGTGGAGTCTCACTCTCTGGAGATATTCCAAATCCACCTGGACACCTTCCTGTGTGATGTGGTATAGGAGATCCTGCTCTGGCAGGGGGGTTGGACTGGGTGAGCTTTTGAGTACCCTTCCAGCCCCTTACATTCTGTGAATGTGTGATTGTGTGATTCTGTGAAGCAGTGATTTCCAGCAGATAGGATTACAGGTTACCCAGGGAGGTTGTGGATGCCCCCTCCTGGAGGTGCTCAAGACCAGGTGTCCCTACCACTTCCAGCAGGGTTGGAACTAGGTGATCTTTAAGCTTGCTTCCAACTCAAATCATTGTATGGATCCACGAAACTATTAATCCCCAAATCTATTAATCCCCTAGGACTTCTTACAGTCCACCTGAAGAAAGCTAGAGTAGTTCACCTGGTGAATTCACATGGGACCATGGTGGTCAGAGATCCCTGCAGGTCTTCTCCTCCACCTAGCCCATTCTGACACAAAGCTAAATAACTTCTTGCGTGCCTCTGGTGAAGGAGTTTCCACCTCCTCCCACACAAGGAATCCCAGTTCTCGCCCTTGGAAAATGTTTCCTCAAGTCTGACCTCAGTCACCCTTGCCCTTAGCCTCATGTCTTTGTATGCTAGCCCCAGCAGACACAGAGAACTGCTTCCTATCTCCTCTCCAGTGGGGAAATTCAAAATACTTGAGGGCTGTTCTCATGTTTTCCCTCAGTTCTCTCCTCTCTAGACTAAACAACCCCCAGTTTTTTAGCGTCTTCTCACAGGTCATGTTTTCTAGAGTTCTGTTCCTCTTTGTTCTTCTCCTCTGGACCCCCTCCAAGGAATCCACATCTTTTCTCAAGTATAGTGCCAAAAGCCAGATTCAATATCCAGCCAAGGTCTTCCTGGGACTGTGCAGAGCAGATGGATAACTTTGTATGTCTTCTGCACAGCCCTGCTAGCCCAATGTCTGGTTTGCACTGCTGACTCCTCTTCAGCCTGTGATACACTCTGCCCTTCTCAAATCCATCTGAGCTCCAGACAGGGGCTCTTCTTATCAGCAGGGTCTTCTCTGATTGAAGGTTATTTGGCTTCATTCTTCAGCTCTTTCTGATGTTCATGCTGAGTTTTGGCAGTTTTAGAAGCAATCCCTTGAGGTTTGAGTGCCCCAGGGCCACATTCCCGCTGAGGGAAGGAAGACAGCCTATAGCTCTGTAGACAAATTGTCACAGGTTCATGATTATGTCCTCACTTTGCTTCAGAGCCTGAGAGGTTTTGTCCCAAGAAGATAGGATGTCTACTAGGGCTTGTTTCCTTCCCTGGTGCAGTTGTGTCCTAATCCCAGAGAGATGCTACAGATACTATGATGACTTGACATTAATTGTCAGGTTTGATGGGGCTCTGAGCAACTTGATCAAATTGGGGATGTCCCTGCTTACTGCAGGGGGGTTGGACTAGATGCCACCTAGAGTTCCCTTCCAAACCAGTGCATTCTATGGTTCTATGATTTTTTCCAAGCTAAGTTCTCCATACCACACCAAGACACCGCCTTAAGAGTTACCTTGTTTTAGGATGTGATAATCCCTTGGATCCTGTTCTTCTTTGCAGGCCTGTCCTTGCCTTAGACAGCAGTGAGTGGGAGAAGAACAGAGGCAGAAAAACAGATGAGGTAGGACTAGATGACCTCTAAACTTCCTTTCCAATCCAATTCTGTGATTCTATGGAATGGCCACCAGTGGATGGATACCCTGATCTCCAGGCCCAGATACCCAGGCAAGTTCCCAGCAGATGGCTGAGCTGGAACCAGGAGACAAGAGGAGGTTCTTGCACTTGCTGTGCCAGACTGCACAATATCTAGGGGCCAAGCTGAAGGTGTGACAGAGTGCATCAATTGTAGGTGAACATATGGTCTAGAAAATAGTAACAAGCATTGTATGATCACAGGGTAGCTCAGGCCACGGGAAGCATCAAGAGGTCCCTAATCCAACCTCCAAGCTCAGCTCAGGATGCTCAGAGCTTTACCCAGTCAGCCTCATAAGTTTCCAAGGATGAAGACTGCACAGTGTCTTTGCTTCATCATTGACTGTCCTCATCGTGAAGGTTTTTCTATATGCCCAGAAATTATATTAATGGATCACATCTCTGTCTGCATTTGTCACAATTCTAAAGCCTAGACATGGACCTAAACCAATCTTAAGACCTCATTGAAGCTTTACTGACTCTTCTGCAGCCCCTTCCATTCACAGCATAGTCACAAAGTGGGGTTTAGAGACATAAATCGTGGCACTTCATGGTTTGCTGGTCATGGTAGTGTTGGATTGAATCACAGAATCACAGAATTAAGCAGGTTGGAAAAGACCTCTAAGATCATCGAGTCCAACCTATCACCTCACCCTTCTAATTAACTAACTCATGGCACTAAGTGCCTCATCCAGCCTCCTCTTAAACACCTCCAGGGATGCTGACTCCACCACCTTCCTGGGCAGCCCATCCCAATGCCAGTCACTCTCTCTGTGAAGAATTTCTTCCTAACATTCAGCCTAAACCTGCCCTGGCACAGCTTGAGGCTGTGTCCTCTTGTTCTGTCACTGGGTGCCTGGCAGAAGAGCCCAACCCCTGCCTGGCTACAACCTCCTTTCAGATAGTTGGTGGTTGGAGCTGACAATCTTAGCCATCTTTTCCAACCTTAATGACTCTGTGATTCCATGTGGGGATGAATGTGGGTCAGTAGGACCCAGGTCACTGTGTGAGCACAAGGAGGAAGCAAAGAGAGCACAATGAAGCCAGCAAGCGAACCTCAGCTAATGCATGTGGCTGCTTCCTCGAGCACCACCAAATGCTTTTGGAGCTGAAGCCTTTTGGCAGGTGTTAGTGCACATTTCTGCATGATTTGGACATTAGGGGCAAGTTCTTTACTATGAAGGTTGTGAAATACTGGAACAGGTGCTCCATCCCTGGATACCTTCAAGGTAAGACTTGATGGAGCTCTGTGCAACCTGATCTACTTGGAGATCATAGAATGGAATCACAGAATGGTTGGAAGGGAGCTCAAGGATCATCTAGTTCCAACCCCCCCCACCCTCCATAGGCAGGGACACCTCCCACTAGTACAGGTCACTCAAAGCCTCATGCAACCTGGCCTTGAACACCTCCAGGGAGGGAGCAGCCACAACCTCCCTGGGCAACCTGTGCCAGTGTCTCACCACCCTCACTGCAAACAATTTCTTCCTAACATCCAGTTTCAATCTCCCCTCTGCCAGTTTGAACCCATTACTCCTCATCCTGTCGCTACAAGACCTTGTCAATAGTCCCTCCCCAGCCCTCCTGCAAGCCCCTTCAGATATTCCAAGGTCTCCTGGAAGCCTTCTCTTCTCCAGGCTGCAGAGCCCCAACTCTCTCAGCCTGTCTTCATAGCAGAGCTGCTGCAGCCCTCTGAGCATCTTCGTGGCCTCCTCTGGACTCACTCCAACTGCTCACTGTGTGGGGGTTGGACAAGGTGACCTTCGAGGGTCCCTTCCAATGCAATGCATCCTATGATTCTGTGATCTGGTCCTGGATCTTCAGGACTGCAGATGCTGGTGCAATGTTTAATAACACAGAATCTCAAGCAAACATGCAGGCTGAAGTGGAGGCTGCAGGTGGAGTAATACCATTACAGAGAAGCTGGACTCATCCCAAGCCCCAGGAGCTAGGGTCAGAAAAATCAGAATTAAATTGAAATGGGAGAGAAATCCAAACCAGCCCAGGGTGTGTTCATCCAGGATATTCTTTCTTTAACTCTGCCCTACAGTCAAGAAATAATGACGCAGTTATAATTCAAGCATGGTTGTGTTTGCAGCCCTTGATTAGATTCAACTAATTAGATTCAGCCAAGATTTTTCTTTCTCTCTTCTGGTTTCCTTTATGCTCCTTAAAGTTTATGGTGTCATTCTGGGTGGGTGAAGGTTGCCAAACAGTTAACAAACTAACCAGCAAATTCTCACAAAGATCATCTTCTTCTGCCATGTGCTGTTCCCACCACACCAGGGAGGTGTAGCAGGGGCAGAAGCAGTGTCCAGCTTGCTGTAGGCCTTGTCCAGTTCCCCAGGACTGTCTCTGGACCTTAGAAAGGTCTTTAGCAGGGTCTGTTGCCACAGAACAAGAAGTGATGTTTTTTAAGTAAAGTAGAAGAGTTTCAGCCTAGACAGAAGGAAGATATTTTTGATGGTGACTATGGAAAAACACTGGCCCAGGTTGCCTAGAGAGGTGATAGATGTCCCATCCCTGGAACCATTTCAAGTAAGGCTGCCTGGGGCTGTGAGCAACCTGATCCAGTTGAAGATGCCCCTGATGATTGTATGGGGGTTGGACTAGATGACCTTGAAAGGTTCCTTCCAATTCAAACCATNTTTTTCTTTCTCTCTTCTGGTTTCCTTTATGCTCCTTAAAGTTTATGGTGTCATTCTGGGTGGGTGAAGGTTGCCAAACAGTTAACAAACTAACCAGCAAATTCTCACAAAGATCATCTTCTTCTGCCATGTGCTGTTCCCACCACACCAGGGAGGTGTAGCAGGGGCAGAAGCAGTGTCCAGCTTGCTGTAGGCCTTGTCCAGTTCCCCAGGACTGTCTCTGGACCTTAGAAAGGTCTTTAGCAGGGTCTGTTGCCACAGAACAAGAAGTGATGTTTTTTAAGTAAAGTAGAAGAGTTTCAGCCTAGACAGAAGGAAGATATTTTTGATGGTGACTATGGAAAAACACTGGCCCAGGTTGCCTAGAGAGGTGATAGATGTCCCATCCCTGGAACCATTTCAAGTAAGGCTGCCTGGGGCTGTGAGCAACCTGATCCAGTTGAAGATGCCCCTGATGATTGTATGGGGGTTGGACTAGATGACCTTGAAAGGTTCCTTCCAATTCAAACCATTCTATAATGCTATGATTCTATGAAAATGGCATCTGTGACAGTGCAGGAGTATTGGTGAGTTCCTTGGTCTGTTAAGGTTTTTCCATTAATACACTGCTACCTGATGTTAGGATCCTTTTTTTAATCAGTCCATGGAGTGCAGGACTGGAAATCCCAGTGCCACTGGATCTACAGGCAGAAATATTTCACAGAATCACAGCACCATGCAGGTTGGCAAAGCCCCTCAGCATCACCAAGTCCAATCTAGAACCCTACTCTACAAGATTCATCTTAAACCATAGTCCTAAGCACCACATCCAAACCACCCTGAAACACATCCAGGAAGGGTGACTCCACCACCTCCCTGGGCAGCTCATTCCAGTCCCTGACCACTCTTTCTGGGAAAAGCTCTTTCCTAATGTCCAATCTAAACCTCCTCAGCCTCAGCTTGAGGCCATTCTCCCTTGTTCTGTCTCCAATTCCCTGTGAGAAGAGCCCAGCAGCAGCCTCTCCACAATGTCCCTTCAGGTAGCTGTAGACACCAACGAGGTCTCCTCTCAGCCTCCTCTTCCTCAAACCAACCATCCCTAGCTCCCTCATTAAATCTATTCTCCAGTCCCTTTCCCAGCTTCGTTGCCCTCCTCTGGACCCTCTCCATGACCTCCACATCTCTCTTGTATTGCAGTGCCCAAAACTGAACTCAGTCCTCGAGGTGTGGTTCATTTGGAGGCACTTGAAGTACAGTGAGATGCAGCCAGACAATCACAGGTGCTACTTGGTACCCAGGAGCAGAAGGAAAGTGTGCCACAGAGGCTACTTAGTGCAGTCCTCTGAGTTTAGGGGTCCTCTAAACCTTCTACAGGTGAGGACCCAGCTCAAATGCTAGGAGACAAGTTCAGCACAGGAAAAACCCAGGAGGACCTCTCCTCTTAAGAATGGCTTTTCATGCTCTTGCTTCTTCATGTATTGCCCTTTCCCCACAGCTGTTACTCTGTTAAAATTACACTTTCTCAGCAGGACCTGCCACACTTCAAATCCAGTCCAGCTCCCTGAAACTGACACTCACTCAAACCCCAATATTTTCTTTAAAAGCTCATTTTCTCTTCATTATGTTTTCTGAGTCTTGAAGGTGATCTCAGGTTTCACAGCTCATCCCAGAAAAGTTTTTAAGTAAACACTGAAATTCTCACACAATCCAAGGAACTGGGACTTAGGAAATACCACAGAGCTTCCCATAAAATGCTGGGAGTTGGTAGCTCTGCCCATCTTCAGGCTGTGCTCAGAGCAGTCAAGTTCTGATCTGCAGTGCTGAAGAAGACCAGAAAAACCCAAACAGTCCTCAAGTGCCCTGAGCCAGTGCAGGAAAATGAACTCTGTGATCCTGTCTGGATCTTTGTGTATGGTGGAGTCCTGGTGGATGGCAGGATGGCCAGGAGCCAGCAGTCTGCTCTGGTGGCCAGGAGGGCCAGTGCCATTCTAGGGTGGATTAGAAGGGCTGTGGTTAGTAGGTCAAGGGAGGTTCTTCTGCCCCTCTACTCTGCCCTGGTGAGGCTGCATCTGGAGTATTGTGTCCAGTTCTGCCCCCCCCAGCTCAAGAAGGACAAGGAGCTGCTGGAGAGAGTCCAGCACAGAGTCACAAAGATGATGAAGGAAGTTGAACATCTTCCTTATGAGGAGAGCCTGAGGGAGCTGGGGCCTGGGGCTTGGAGCTTGAAGAGGAGGAGACTAAAGGGTGACCTCATGCATGTTCATAAATATGTGAGTGTTGAGTGGCAGGAGGATGGAGCCTGGCTCTGCTAACTGATGCCTGATGACAGGTCAAGGGGCATTGGGTGGAAACTGAGGCATAGGAGGGTCCATGTGAACCTGAGGAAGAATTTTTTCATTGTGAGAGTGACAGAGCACTGGCACAGGCTGCCCAGGGAGGTTGTGGAGTCACCCTCACTGGAGATATTCAAGAACCACCTTGATGTGTTCCTGTGTGATCTGCTCTAGGTGATCCTGCTCTAGCAGGGGAGGCTGGACCAGATGAGCTTTTGAGGTCCCTTCCAGCCCCTGACATTCTATGATTCTATACCTCATGGAGCAAATGAATTAAGATAAATGATGGAGGAGACTTTTTAGCAGAGCCTGTTGCAGCAGGACGGGGGTGATAGTTTTAAACTGAAAGAGAGAAGATTCAGACATCATTTAAAGAAGAAATTTTTCATGTTGAGTGTGGTGAAACACTGGTCCAGGTTGTCCAGAGAGGTGGTAGAAGCTCCATCCCTGGTAACATTCAAGGTCAGGTTGGATGTGGCTCTGAGTAACATTCAAGGTCAGGTTGGATGTGGCTCTGAATCATCTAAGCAAGTTGCAAATGTCCCTGCTCACTGCAGGGAGGTTGGACTGGATGAGCTTTCAAGGTCTTTTCCAGTTCAAACTATTGCATGATTCTATAAATGGATCTAGGTGCTGGCTCAAGGCTAAAATACATGAACATATCTATACCTAGCCTTACTCCCAGAATAGCATGGTGAGAAATGGGGTTTGTGGTCCCTAAAGGACTGTGGGCAGGAAAAGATGAAGCTGGCATTGATTAACTGAGCTGATTTTCCCAGATAGATCAGTGAGGGTGGTGAGACATTGCCCCAAGTTGCCCAGGGAGGTGATAGGTGCCCCATCCCTAGAACCATTCCAGGTCAGGTTGTTTGGGGCTGTGAGTAACCTACTCAAGTTGCAGATGTCCCTGCTGACTGCAGGGGGATTGGACTGGATGACTTTCAAAGGTCCCTTTGGACCCAAACCATTCTTCTATGATTCTATGATCTCTCAGCCAGGACCAGCCACGGCAGGGACCCATGGGTGCTGGCGGCTGCAAGGGTAACACAAGCAAGAGGTGCATTCTTCTGTGCATCCCTCACCTACAGCTGGGCTCAGGCAGGAGGTGGCCAGCTTGCTGCTGAGGGGAAGGGTGTGTGCATCCCAGCTCCCAAGTGAGCCACCCTGGAGCCAAACTACCGTTTGATTAATCAATCATTCAATCCAGCTCCCTGCCTCCCTCCACATGCCAGGAGCGTGAGCCCAAGAGCAGCCACTCAGGGCCTTCAAGGGCTGGCTCCGGCAGGCCCTGATAGTGCTGTTTATACAGCTTCCCAATGGAAACAATGTGGGTTTTATTAAGCCATCCCATTCATGTTTCTCCATGTTGTCATTTCAGACTTCAAACGATGATTTATGTTGGCTCGCAGGTCTCTGTCCTCGCAGCCGCACCGCTGGCAGCATCCAAGGACAAAGTGTTCTGGGACGGGACAGTGGGAGCCCTGCTGCTCTGGCTGTGTGGCCCTGCTGAGCTCTGCTCCTCCTGTGCCACGCTCAGGGGGACCAGCAGGGCTGCCAGCTGGTCAAGGACAGTGACACGAGCTGCACGCCCACCTGGGACCATCCTCCATGGTGTTGTTCTTCCATGCCGATGACTTAAAGAGCCTGCACAGCCTGCACGACCAAGGGCAGTTGTTTTTATCCTCTCTGAAGTGGTACAGCTCCTTTGATGCCAGAAAATTATACCTGCTCATCACAAGCTGCTTCTTGGCCCTAGAAGTTACATTTATATCACCAAGCTGCTTTCAACTTCTATTTTTCTCATTTCTCCACCTCACTACTGGAGTGGGTCCAGAAGAGACCACAAAGATGATCAGAGAGCTGGAGCACTTCCCCTGTGGGGACAGGCTGAGAGAATTGGGGATGTGGAGCCTGAGGAAGAGAATCACACACACAGAATCACACAGAATGTCAGGGGCTGAAAGGCACCTCCAAAGCTCCTCCAGTCCAACCCCCCTGGCAGAGCAGGATCTCCTGTACCAGATCACACAGGAATGTGTCCAAGTGGGTTTGGAATATCTCCAGAGAGGGAGACTCCACAATCCCCCTGGGCAGCCTCTTCCAGTGTTCTGTCACCCTCACAGGGAAAAAAATCCTCCTCACGTTCACATGGAACCTCCTATGCCTCAGCTTCCACCCACTGCCCCTTGTCCTGTCATCAAGCAGGGAGACCTTTCAGTGGCCTTCCAGTACCTGAAGGGGGCCTACAAAAAAGCTGGGGAGGGACTTCTTACAAGGGTTTGTAGTGATAGGATGAGAGGGAATGGGTTGAGGCTGGAAGAGGGGAGATTTAGACTGGGTTTTAGGAACCAGTTCTGCCTCCTTGCTGCCCATTTTGCATATATGCCAGTTTCCACTTCAGGGGTGAACCAAAGAATCCCCTCAGCAGAGGAAACCTGTTTAGGGAGTCAAGGAGTGTCCTTTTTGGGACCAACGAGCTTCAGAGAGCCATTCTTGGTTGAGGTAAGATGTGGCCATGCCTGGTGTGACTGAGCACCAGCGATGGAGCCAGGAGGGCTATAGACTTCATGCAGTTCTCTGTATGTGCTTTAGGAGGTGTTAAAAATGCTGCTAGTTCCATTGTCACCTGCTGTTTGCCTTCTTGGCCACCTGGGCACACTGGCTCATATTTAGTTGGCTATTGACCCACAGTCCCAGGAAAAATCTCAAGGTTTTGCTGATAAATTTTGTGTGTATGCAGGAGGGCTTCAATTCCAAAGCTCTTTCTGGCCATCCTCCAGATTATTTTGGTCCTGCCAGTAGGGATATTTCATCCTGTGTGGATCATAGAATGGTAAGGTAAGATCTCTCAGGCAAGATCTTGCTCTTCAGGGAACCACAGTCACATTAGAGAGAATATTGTGAAGAGATTCAAACCTTCTCTCTCACACATGTAAGGTCACACTAACCACCATAAAACAGAGATTTGAAGTTTTTTGGAGTCTAGACTGTGACTTTCCCACTTGTTTTTGTTGGCACCTGCATGCACCAGACATTTCTGTGCCCAAAGCTGTAATACTGATAACCTCAGGATGATGTTGTATAGAGGAATTTTGGGGCAGCCTGTGCAGAGCACCTCGGTTCATCATAAGACCTCTGCTGCTGAGCCACTTGGACACCCACAAGTCCATGGGACCGGATGGGATCCATCCTAGGGTGCTGAGAGAGCTGGCAGATGAGCTGGCCAAGCTGCTTTCCATCATTTTCCACCAGTCCTGGCTCACTGGAGAGGTCCCAGACGACTGGAAACTGGCCAATGTGATCCCCATCCACAAGAAGGGTCGGATGGAGGAACCTGGGAACTACAGGCCTGTCAGCCTGACCTCAGTGCCAGGGAAAGTGATGGAGCAGATTATCTTAGGGGCAATAACTGC
>WBNM01015039.1:30936-43703 GCA_013399055.1 Ramphastos sulfuratus | reverse complement strand
ACCATCTCAGCAAGCCTATGAGTGAAGCAGACATCACCATTGTTTCCTTTTCACAGCCTGTAATATAATTTTCTCCATTAAAATATTCCAATTAGCTCAAACCAGCACACTTCCTCCATCAGGGTATAAACTTTTTATTCAGGACTTTTTATTCAGGAGCATCTCTTACCTGCAATTAGCATTTCTCTGTGCGTAATAGATTTGGTTATCAGCTTCAATGAATTACATCCTCAGGTAACGAAGTTCATTAAATGTGTAACTTTTCTCATAGCTGCACAGTAGTTAGCATTTTTTCAGTGATATAGTGAGAAAGGTACTTTTATAATAGTTAAGTTGCTGACAACATTTGAAGTGAAAATTGCCAGAGTTCTTGAATCTTTACACATTTCCGTGACTGATCATCATTTCCTCAGAATTCCAGAGACTTGTGTGAATCATGCCTACAGGGTACATATGTTAGATGTTAGCGAGAAAATACTTCCCAGAAATTAAATGTAAGATTCTTAAAGCTTTTGAAGTGCACCTACAAGGTTGAACGATTAGAGCTTTGTAAAACAGAATGGAGAAGTAACTCATTTGAGAACTAAAAAGCTGAAGTTACTTTGGTCATGAAAAAAGGTATTTATCAAGCAAAATAACTGTTACTGCATACGTGTACATCTATTTTAGGTGATATGTACTGTAAAAATGCTTAGTCATGAAAGTACAGAACTAATCTCTGGTGAAATATCCTTTCAGTAGTATCTGTGGATACAACTATCATACCCTGTTGAGTGCAGCTAGGCAGTCAGAATCAGCTCACTGTTAGGCATTCATTTGAGTGCCTGAAGGAAATGAAGGTCTAATTTTACATTCAGTGCAGATAATTCCTATCAGATGTATCACTGAATTCCTCAAGCTACAGGCAATCTTGTAAATTCAGTTGTAACTACTTTTGTGAATTTCAGTGGTCTGTCCCATGTTAATATTTAGCATCGTTTTTTTTGCATAGATTCAGTATAATACTTCCAGTGTAGTAATTTAAACTTTCAAGCAGACCATTGAAATTAAACCCAAAAGCATCTCCTAGTAAAACATGCATTCATATATGTATGTAAAATTAGATTTTATGATACTGACAATTTATGTGTTATGTTAGACTTTACAGTAGGTCCAGCCCTTACCTAGGGCTATATTGCTGCCCTTAATCATGCTGTGTCAGACTTTTTTCCACGAGTGAGCTAATTAAAATCAATACACAAAAAAATTTGCCTCATTAGTAAGACTGGTGGAATAGCCCATTACCTTTGTTATTCAAGCATGGGTATTTAACAGACTCTGGTGCAGTCACTGTAAGCATTGCTTGTATGTACAGAGGACTACATCAGGCTGTTTTGACACTGCTTTTAAGGGGTAAAGTATGATGTTAAAGATACTACAGTCACTTCAAAAAATATCTGTACATTTTCTGTGTCCTTAATACACAAAACTATGTATATGCCTCTTTGAAACATTCTTGCATTAAGTTTTGTGAATGGCTGGAGAGCAGCCCTGAGGAAAAGGACCTTGGGGTCTGGGTTGGTGAAAAGCTCAACATGAGCCTGCAGTGTGAGCATGCAGCCCAGACAGCAACTGAGTCCCGGGCTGCAGCAAGAGCAGCGTGGCCAGCAGGGCAAGGGAGGGGATTCTGTCCCTTTACTCTGCTCTTGTTAGACCCCATCTGGAGTACTGTGTGCAGTTCTGGAGCCCCCAGCACAGGAAGGACATGGAAGTGTTGGAGCGGGTCCAGAGGAGGGCCACAAAGATGCTCAGAGGGCTGGAGCAGCTCTGCTATGAGGACAGGCTGAGAGAGTTGGGGCTCTTCAGCCTGGAGAAGAGAAGGCTTCCAGGAGACCTTAGAGTAGCCTTCCAGTATCTGAAGGGGGCCTACAGGAAGGCTGAGGAGGGACTATTTATAAGGTCTTGCAATGACAGGACTAGGGGCAATGGGTTTAAACTGGCAGAGGGGAGATTTAGACTGGATGTTAGGAGGAAGTTCTTTGCAGTGAGGGTGGTGAGACACTGGCACAGGTTGCCCAGGGAGGTTGTGGCTGCTCCCTCCCTGGAGGTGTTCAAGGCCAGGTTGGACAAGGCCTTGAGTAACCTGTGCTAGTGGGAGGTGTCCCTGCCTATGGCAGGGGGTTGGAACTAGATGATCCTTGAAGTCTCCCTTCCAACCTTACCATTCTATGATTCTGTGATTAAGGCAAGCCATCAAAGAGGAAGGGGATTAAAATATAAATAAAGTTGAAAAATGAAAAAATTATTCTGAACTGTTAAAATCATAGAATTGGTTAAGATGTTCAAAACTTAACAGTCACTTTAGCTGGGTTTGTATTTGCAAGTAGTTTTATTAGCCTAAATTTTGGAAGAATGGTTGACAAGCACTTGAAAATGTCACTAAGAAGATTTGCTAGGTTACAGGATGTAACTGAAGGTTGAGGCCTGGGGGGGTAGTGGTGGTTATTTTGTTATATATTAATGTATAAAGTTGGCTACTGATCAGCACACTCCAGAAAGTGGTGCTTTCTGCCTATAACGTGAAGAGTTAGGGAGCCTTAGAGTTCACAGGACTCTGTTGGGTGGGAAAAATGTAATCTTCAAATATGGACCAATTATATTTAAAAGAAATTCTACAATACTAATAACTCAGAATTTCTGAATCTAAACAGTGGAGGAAAGCTACATGATTAACCTACTATTACCTTTTCTTTCTTTCTTTTTGTGGTTTTTTTTTCTGTTGTTGTTTGATTGTTTTGTTTGGGTTTTTTTTTTTGTTTGTTTTGTTTTTATAAGTCATGGACAGAGGAAGACTCCACTGACAGTGTAAGAAAGACTCTTTCAAAATTTCCTTTTTCCTGCATAATTTTCAAAATATTCTACAAAACACAGGAGGTAGCCAGGGGTGGTATTTGTGTACGTTTAAAAAAAAATATCTATATCTGGTTAGGGATACCAAATGTACTTAATATGACCAGGCTGTGATGTGCTGTTACTTTTTACCTTGACTAGTCCATTTTCAGACAGCTAACTGTTAGCCAGTGAACATCTACAATAATTTTGTTACTCATATTGAGGACACAAGAGTTTTAGAAGTTCTCTGCCTCCTGCATTGGTATTCTGGATGGATACAGAAGAGCAAGTTGTTTGAATAAGTGTGTAATTGCCATGTGTTCATGTTTAAACCAAAACTCCAAACCTAATTTTAAATCACTTTAATTTTTTAGCAGTCTATCTTTTCAATGAATAAATTCTATGATCTTTCCTCCTATCTTTAATGTTCTCAGAAAAAGAAGCATCTGTAGCTCACCTGCTCCTATAAATTGTTAAATTTGGTTAGGTGTCATGGGACTATTCATTGATAATAAAAAGTCAGATCATATTTTAATGCCAGTGGCAATATATGGGTTTTTTTTTCCCCACACATATGTAGAAGACTCTTGGACTGAGTTAAGAACACAAATCCAGTATTTAAGTTTATGTGGAAGAGATGAAGTAGTATTGAAATAGTCCTGACTGCTATTTCTTATACACAAAATCCAAAAGGTTAAAACCTGAAGACTTGTAGTTACTTCTGATAAATCTTTGAAAAATTCTTTATGCATCCTAGGCTGCATCAAAAGAAGAGTGGCCAGCACATAGGCAGGGGTGACTCTGCCACTTCATTCCACTCTGGTAAGAATTCACCTGCAATACTGTGTCCTCAACATGGGAAGGAGATGGACCTGATGGAGCAAGTCCAGAGGAGGGCCATAAATATGTTGGGGGGGCTGGAAAACCTCTCCTACAAGGACAGGCTGAGAAAGCTGGGGTTATTCAGCCTGGAGAAGAGAAGGCTCTGGGGAGACCTAATAGCAGCCTTCCAGTACCTGAAGAAGTACCTACTAAGAAGGCTGGGAAGGGACTGTTTACAAAGGCCCACAGTGGTAGGATGAAGGGGACTGGTTTTAAATTAGAGAATTGCAGATTTAGATTTGATGTTAGGAGCATGCTGTTTACCATGAGAGTGGTGGAACACTGGAACAGTGTCATTGTACTTTGAAAAACATTAAGGAAGAGCATGAGGCATTTGGAAACATGGGCTGCCTTACCTGAAATAGACTCTCTTCTAACACTCCAAACCATGTACAGCTCTTCATGGTGCAGAGGGGAATCTAGGATGCTTTTGGACCAGCTCATTTTTCCTTCTATGGAGAGGTGCCAGAGGGAGGTGGTTAATTCACTCTAATCTCACTGTTTTGAAGAAAATAAGTATTTGTAAGATATTGTTAAACTGGCTTATTCCCTTAATTTGTTCAGGAGACTATAATGAAATTGAACTGTATTATCTAAATGTGTCGGTGGAAGTCAACAAGTTTTAACTTTGTCATGACCTACCAAGAAGTTTAGTCTTTTAAAAAATTAAAACAATATAATAAGAGTCTGCTACTAAAAATCCTATGCAGTGAGGTTAAGTGGTCTGCATTATGCAGATCAAACCTTATCAAAAGGCTTTCCTTCCCATAAATGTGAGACTTTTCTATGTATGTAGGGGGGGGATCACAGAATCACAGGAACACCTGTACAGGCAGTGGCAATTCCCCTGACAAAAGTTAGCAGACTTCTCGGTTTAACTTGGGCAGTGATAATGCTCAGTTTATCCTCACCTTTTTAAAGCATCTGAAGTCTTATACTGAGCATATAGATAGGACAGATGTGATAGAGAAGAACTTCTCGACAACAGAGATTTCTACCTTTAAAATGGCACTGAGCACTACATTTTATAGATATTTCAGTAACTTCTGTTTTAGCTCTAGGTACAAATATTGCTGTGGGTTTGAGTAACATTTTTACACACTCAGAACTTGCCATTTTTTGTTTGTTTATAAATGACAAAATGTATACTGACAATCTTTGCACACACTGTTATTTTGCAAATTACTCACAATGATGATTTTAAGCTTGTGTGATCTTAAGGTCTGTGGTAATGGGTTGGACTTGATGATCTTTGAGGTCTCTTCCAACCTTGCTATACTGTGATACTGTGAAACTGTGATAATATATTTGAAGCTCTGCTTTGTGACTCTTCTGCTGTTTTCTGGATATATTTATGTGGTCACAGGAAGTGGTTGATTATGACACAGAAGTTTAGAATCTGTCTTTAGTTTCAATACCTACTACCTGCTACTGTTTTCAAGATACTTCTAAAAATGCTCAATTCAGCCTTTGTGCATATCAACAATTGGCTTGGATTGGGAGACACCTAATGGTAAATTTCTCTGCGTGGAGGTGATATGACTTGCATTTGAAATATGGCTGGTGTACTGCATCTGGGTTTCCTCTGACATGGAAAATATTTCATGTGCATGTTACAGTACTTCCAACAAGACCATAAAAACAAAACTTAAAATTAGCCTTTCAGTGATTGTGCAAAAAATACCAGGCAGGAACATGCTCATTTCACACCTGTTAAGCACATACATGAAAATGTTACGAGAGATTTGCAGGTTGTTTAAAATGGAAGTCATGAAGTATAAGAAGAAAATGAATCTTAAATATACTGATTATTTAGCTTACAGATAATGTTTCAAATGTTAAGAAAAATAATGCAACTGTAGGTGTTCTGATCAAAGCAGGTTCAAAAACATGGGGAGATATAAGAAATGCAAGTTTGAAGAGTCTGCAAAATTGTTTAACCAAATAAATCCAACAGAGTTTCATTACGTTTAAGACCAGCTGTTAGGCACAGTCAGGGTGCCAATATAAAATCAATGTATGTAATCTTGGCCAGGCTGGGGTTTTTCCCCTCAAAGAGCGTGTTTGTGCCAACAGCCTGTGCCTCAAAAGGACTAAAGCACAGCCCCATTACCACTGCAGGGTACATAATTACATGAATTTACCTAAATATGGAAAAATTGTAACAAATAGGGGAGGCTTGGCAGTTATTTTGGTTTCACATTTGGTATCTGGCATAACACAGTGTCCTGTTTAATTCCCATTGCTACTACTTACTGTTTCCTTTAGTTGTGAAGCACATGGCAGCTCTTGTTCTATTTAATTTTCTCATAGCTGCTCTTACATTTTGACTACAAGCACATTACATGAAAAAACACATAAGTACAGGTTATACTGTACTACACCCTGAGGGTATAGCATATAAAATAGTAATTTGTGATATATAAAAGCTTCTGGCATATAGAAGCTAATCGCTATTTTAGAACATAAGAGCGAGACACAATTCATATATATGCACATACTGAGACTAGTCCTAGTGGCCCAGACTAGTATGGGGGAAGGGAGAATATCTATTCCAAGCCTCTACTAGTAGCTTTTGGTCTATTTGGTATCCTTCTGCATCTGCAGTCTGCAGACTGATGTTGCTTTCATTTTCTATAATAAATCCCATGACTTCCTATGTTTTAGAACATCAACAAAAATCATAGAATCATAGAATGGTTTAGGTTGAAAGGCACCTCAAAGATCATCTAGTTCCACCCCCCTGCCATATGCAGGGACACCTCCCACTAGTACAGGTCACTTAAGGCCTCGTCCAACCTGGCCTTGAACCCCTCCAGGGAGGGAACAGCCACAACCTCCTTGGGCAACCTGTGCCAGTGCCTCACCACCCTCACTGGAAAGAACTTCCTCCTAACATCCAGTTTCAATCTCCCCTCTGACAGTTTAAACCCATTGCCCCTTGTCCTGTCATTGCAAGATCTTGTAAATAGTCCCTCCCCAGCCTTCCTGTAGGCCCCCTTCAGATACTGGAAAGCTACTCTAAGGTCTCCTCGAAGCCTTCTCTTCTCCAGGCTGAAGAGCCCCAACTCTCTCAACCTGTCCTCATAGGAGAGCTGCTGCAGCCCTCTGATCATATTTGTCGCCTCCTCTGGACCCGCTCCAACAGTGCCTAAGATTTTCAGTGACCTCGAGGATAGGGTCAGGGATCTGGTATATATTCAAAGCAGAAAATTAAATATGCAGATCAGTGCTGCACTCAATTTAATATGTCTATTGTTGCAAAGTGAGTTGCTTGTTTGTTTTGACTGAAAGGATTACGACACAGATGTATTTTGAATACTACATTAAGCATGTTTTTACTTTTCTCAGAGTTCTCAGAGGTCTTTATACATCACATCTTTCTCAGTGTTTGATACAGAAAAGCTCTTATGCCATCTGGTTACCTCTGTTTTTAGTTCTTCTACCTCCATATGTATCTCCATGAAATGTAAGTGAAAAGTTATGCCGTAGTACTTGCGGGGATCTAGCATGAAAATGTTTATTCTCAGTTGCTGGGTTCTGTAAGCCCTCATTAACTCTGCTACCATTTTACTTGTGTGTTCAGTAGCACACAACTGTTTCTAAAGTAATTTTAAACTCTTGGGAAAAAATTTCTTGCTGCATCAGTTGCATGCAGAGGTTAGCATGAATGATCTTTCAGCTTGTATGGATGATGCTACAAATCCCTTAGCAAGCTGCTAGTAAAGTTTTTAATAACAGTCAAAACAGACTGCATTGCAACACTTGGGTTTCATTGGGGGGTTTTATTATTGTTCTTTAAAAACATGACCGGTGCCTTCCTTCAAAAAAACAGAAAATAACAAAATAACAGAAAGCCATTGAAGAGAAAACATGGCCATACACTTTAATTATTTTTATGTTTGTACCAATCTCAGTATTTATAAGACAAAAACACTGACAGACCTTTGGAATGGTCTCATGTATTGGACTTTGTTTACTCGTACACGAGTAAAACTACATCAAGCTCTAAAGTGTATGATTGCACTGCTTCTGAAATTAATGTCCAGTGGGCTCATCTTATACAACAATTCAAAATAATGAATAAAAATCAAGTGTAATAATTGAGTAATTATAGAGTCTGTTACTTCAGCACCTCTTAGTGGGAAATTAACTAAGTAGCAGATTCAAAGATGTGTTAACACTCCATTAGCATGTATAACTGAAATATGAGGTGAGAGAAGGGTACCAGAGTTGAAACTGAGCTCTTAGATAATCATTTGACACACAGGTAATTGAACAGCTATCCAATGCACTGAGGAACACTTGTAAGGAAATTTATTCCTTGCCATGTGAGATATTTTATGTAGAACTTATCTTTTTGGTAGTTATTCAGAATCTGCAGTCTCAAATTAATAAAGGTAATTGGGAAATGAAAGGATTATTTTTTTTTAATTGAGAAAAAAATTCCCAAATATAATTCTACCCTTACTGATAAATGGAAAGAATTTTATATCCATTTCTTAGTATAAATGGCTTGACAAAGTTGTAGGGATGTTTAAGTAATGACATGAACTTTGAGAGCTCTTGTGTATTAAAACTTTGAGATCCTGTGTATTACAAAATTACCACTCAAGTTATCTATGTACTAATAGCACCTTAATCCATAAAGAGCCAAAATTACATTTTTCTTCTTCATTATTTTTCTCTAAATAACTTGTATTTATGCTTAATGATTTTAGTTGGACAGTGTTTGCATGCATGTCTTTTCAAAGTGTAGGATCAGGTATCACAAATATGAAGGATTATGTATTCTGTGAAAAAAAACAGTAAAGCTCATTAAGAAAGGTTATTGCACCTATAACTTCTTCTCTCAGCTCTCATTGATTAGAGATTAAACATTATCCTTCGTGCTATTCAGATTGGGATTTTTAATTAGGATGTCATTATTACACAGATATACTAAATGCTAAATTGATTTTTGAGACCTTTTGAAATAATGGCACAACTTCTGCAAAATGAAAATCATAATAGATTATTGACTTATACTTGGCTTTTGGTTCAAGGGCACATCTCCAATGTCAACATTTTCAATATCTTTAGTTTCATGCAAAGAGACACTCATAATTAGGCTTATATTAAAAGTTTGTGCCTATTGACTCATTTTTTATTAATGACAATAGTATAGCATTGATTGTCCTTGAATTATATTAGTAAGCAATGATGCCTGTTGATGACATGTAAGTACAACACAAACTTTCTACTTGATCAGTTTATTTAAGAACTTGCATTTGTTGAAGTTTTTGAGCAGATATTAGATGTTGTAACGACAGGTATGCTACAACCGGAATAAGGGAGAGAAACATACATATCACTGGTTAGGCTACCAGTAGTAAAACAAACTAAGATTAGCTCAACTATGCCCAGTAAAGATGTGTCTTAATCAAGCTATACTCCTTTTGTATAAAGGAATCAATAAAACTAGTGAAGATCAAAAGAAATAAGGATAGCAAGTATTAACAAGGGGGGAAAGTAGTTGAAATCAGTTCTGAGAAAATCAGAGCACAATATTAAGATATAAAAGACCTCAATCCTCATTTTGCTCATGTATTAGAAGAAATAATATTGTCCCTTAATTATGGTGTCAGCAGCCATAGATGGCTAGATAAGAATAGGGTTTAAACTGTCTCAGCAGGATACATTTTATTTCTTCTTGAAGCTGGTATTCTATTAAAGCTTATCCAATTGTGGATGAGCAAATATATGTTGCTCATCAAGTATTTACAAATCCAACAGAAGAGGTGGTGTTGACAAATTTCTTTAAGTCTGAAAATCCTCAGAATAGAGACTACGTTTCTCAGTAGGTTGCAGTGATTGGTTTGTGTATTTTTAAGTTTCAAAACAAGAAAAGTCTCATTGTATCCAAGGCTATCCAGTATCTGTCTTGAAATGGATTATCCTATGGGACTGGACATGCACATAAATTTATCTGTGGCTATCAAAATCAGACTAGTCCAGTTTTCAAAGATTTTTTGCTTGGTAATATAGTTCATTGATCTCAGGGGGTTTTGTCTTCTCTTCCTAGAAGAGCTTCAAATTGAGTTTGCCAAGATTCCATGTTCCATCTACTTTCTTTTGCCCTTTTCCATTTAAATTTTCTGATGTCTGCATTCTAGTTTTAGAATTCAGTATAACCCCCATATGTCTGGGGAAGATTAAACTATTCATTCTTTGAGAATGCGTGTTGCAAGAATGTAAGGAGAGTTATCATGTGTGCTCGCCTTGTTTGCGTACTTCTCTATGATCACTGGTAGAGACAGTGTATCAAGTGACGAATGTCTGGTCTGACTCAGTGCAAGTGTTCTCATCAAAATAAATTTAATTTATCCTGTTGCAGTCAGACACGAAAACATCCAGTGAAACCCTAAAGAGTTTCAAACATCACAGAATGAAAGAAGTGATCTTGTATCTAATGGAGTCCTTGGTTATTTAAGTCCTGGTCACCCTTAAACACTATGAAATGGGAGCACAGAATGGACTTGCCTCTGAGACAGTTAATTTGTTCCCATTTGGTTCATGGATATTGATGCTTCCTTGGCCCAAATGCTTCACTGTAATCCTAAAGAAGTGATCCTTGTTTGCTGCCACTACTCCATGTTGGTTCCTCATATGTTTTGACATCAGAAAAATACTAATAAATTCTCCAATCTTTCTATCTAGATTTAGACTGGATGTCAGGAGGAAGTTCTTTCCAGTGAGGGTGGTGAGGCACTGGCACAGGTTGCCCAGGGAGGTTGTGGCTGCTCCCTCTCTGGAGGTGTTCAAGGCCAGGTTGGACAATGCCTTGAGTGACCTGTGCTAGTGGGAGGTGTCCCTGCCTATGGCAGGGGGTTGGAACTAGATGATCCTTGAGGTCTCCTTCCAACCTTACCATTCTATGATTCTATCTAAACCTGTAAGGAAGGCAGGAATTGGGGGAGGCAGGGAAAGTAAGTGTTTTTTATTAGTATTTAGCAGCTAGGGGATCTCCCTCTCCATGTAGAGCAATATGCAATCACTTAGCTAGTGCCAGGATGGATTAAGACAGTTTGCATGGTTATAGTTATCATTAATCAATAAAGAAGTGTAAATCCCATGACCAGGTAAATGGAAAGCCGGAGGAGAAATACATTAAATTTGATTTTTCATTAAAAATTTTGAAGTGCTTTCTTTCTAAGATGAAATGTGTTCAAGCATTTAGAGATGTGGAAATGAAAGTTGAAGGGAAAATGTTGCTTCTGTCATTGTTATTAAGTTATACAATTTCTGCCTTTATCAAGGGTTAATAATAAGGATAGCATCTAATGAGATAACTTGTTGGCTGAAAAGTGATCTTTTTCCACTTAGAAAGAGATAGGCATGTAGGAAACCAATGATACCAGCTACCTCTCTGTGTAAGACAGATTTCTGCATGTAACATTTGTTGTCACTGCCAAGTCTTACATCTCTGCTTAGGGTAAATCCTCTGTCAACGTCTTATCTGTTCAAGAGGTAGGAAGCATCCCCTCTACAGCTAAGAAGAAAATGCAGTGCATTAGAAAGTCTATAGAAATGCTTTCCTTCACATGGAACAATTTGTGTCTCATCTTTGCTAGCCTAATGAAATCTAGCCTTCATGCACTGCTGCTCTGGGAAACTGTCTGGAGAGAGACTCCTGGCTTTAAACCAACATTAGCTGGAATCACGTAAACCAGTCTTCTGCACAAACCAGAACAAAAATTGAATCTGACTTGGAAGCAAAATCACAGAGAACATTTTCATCCTGCATGTCTTCTACACCGGCCTTTCTGATTAAAAAAGATACAATATTAAAATTAATTTCGATTATGTACTCAAAGTTTGAATTTACAACCAAATTATTTCATAATTACAGTTGCAAAAACTGAATCTGACTTGGAAGGAAAATCACAGAGAACATTTTCATCCTGCATGTCTTCTACACCAGCCTTTCTGATTAAAAAAGATACAATATTAAAATTAATTTCTATTATGTACTCAAAGTTTGAATTTACAACCAAATTATTTCATAATTACAGTTGCAAAAACTGAATCTGACTTGGAAGGAAAATCGCAGAGAACATTTTCATCCTGCATGTCTTCTACACTGGCCTTAATGATCAAAAAAAGATACATATTAAAATTAATTTTTATTATGTACTCAAAGTTTGAATTTACAACCAAATTATTTCATAATTACAGTTGCACTCAAAGGTATTTTCCAGTGTATTTGTTGTTGGGTGTAATTTCTCTATGATTCAAGTACTAATAAAGGGTTGACATGTGTTTCAGAAGGATTTATGATAACTTTGACTGTAGTAGCTATTCAAATATTCTTGAATAAAGCTGTTTCATTTGTCAGTGTTGGTTTAAACCAAGCAATTAAGAGACAGGACTTCAAAGAAAGTTGTCCTTTTGCTGACACCTTTATGACACACATTTCTTGAAGCAATTAAATCATATTTTGTGTAGTATTCATCCTGTAGTCACTCCAAAATTAGGAAACAGTTCTCTCTGTTCGGTAATGGAAGTTGATGTGACTGCATGACGCAAAAATGAAAAAGATTCTAAAATGCAAACCACAGACTCATAAACTAAAATGAGGGCAATGTTTACAGTTCTGTGTGTCTCTTAATCTCTGACTAACAGTCATTTAGAAAAAAAGCTGGCACGCTCATTGTCGTCTACAGCATATTCCACCAACTTCATTACGTGGATCTCCGAAACCACAGCTGAGTAACTGGGAGTATCCCACGGCAGGTATATTTCTCTGCAATAAGAGCAGATGAAGTCCATATGAATTCACTTCCTGCCAAAGGCCTATATTACCTTTATTGAAACTAGACTAATCCCTTTTCAGTTGGATAAGTGCAATCATTTTGGAGAGGGCATTGCTTTACCTTTCATAGTTGTAGTAGTAGAAGATGGTTGTCTGTGCAGTTAGAATCGCAGAATCATAGAATGGTAAGGTTGGAAGGAGACCTCAAGGATCATCTAGT
>WBNM01015039.1:1208-30759 GCA_013399055.1 Ramphastos sulfuratus | reverse complement strand
TCATGTTGATTTTATATACTTTCAAGCAGATTATTTCTATCTCCTTGATGTCACTATTAATAATTTATTAGTTTGGTTTTTTTTTTAATATGTTAAGTGCATAAAATACAACTATCTCAACATAGACATAGCTATACCTATGTATACCTACAATTCCAAAGAATTTATCAATGACCCTAGGCACATTCATGGCTATTCCTTTTTAATAATTATCTTGTGCACATATAAAACTACAGAATGGCAGAGAGCTGATAACACAGTTGATGTGTCTTTCCACTTTGCAGGTAGAGACCTTGAGCTAAGATAAAACAACTTATTCAGAAGGTTCTGAAGAAGAAAACTCTGTAGAACTGTACCAGATGATAGTCATCTCTTATTTTAACGATGCACATGACGAGGGGAAAACGACTAGCACAACTCAAGGAATATTTTAAAAGCTCCCACTAGCAATAGAAAGGTAAGGATACAATTATTCTTCATATGCTAGAAGTCCAGACATGGCTGCATAGAATAAAAACTTCCCAAATAACACACCAGGTTATTCAAAATAGCATGATGTTATTGTGGTTCACAAAGGTGCCTTCTCAGAGCAGATCAGCTGCTCATGATGCTTCAATTAGTCTACAAAGATGGTAAAAAATTTCAAAAGAGAAAAGGTGATTCTATCTGATAGTAGAGTGTGACATGGAGCTCAAATCTGCTAGGTATCTATGTGAGAGAAATTTCAAGTATTCAGAAAGTTCAATTTTTCATGTTGTGCCTTGCCAACTGCCATTGAAAAGGGACTCTATCCTTCTTACAGCCTAGAGTAAATCTTAGCAGCAATTTTAGCAATTAACAGCAACAAAAATGTCAAAACAAAAATCACTCCCCCCCCCCCAAAAAAAGCCAACAAACAAACCCCCACAAATATTCCAAACTTATAAAGAAATAATTAACTACCCAAGCTCTAATATGTACCAATCTGTTAAAAAGGTTAGGATTAAGGTGAAAGTGACATCAATGACTTATTCATGTTTAATGAAGAATGTTCCCAAGTGCTTATCTGAACCAGTGTTTGGATTTTAAATTGCATCTGAAAGCTTTCATAAGGGATTGTTCATTTTTTTATAATTACAGAGCTTTGTAGATGGAGGTGCAGCTTCATAAAGAATTATGAGACATTATTGATGTATGAAAAGACCTTGTGGAAATGATTCATTAATTCTTGCAAAGAAACCTTTATACTTTTTTTTTCCCCATTAGCTTCAGTATTTGCTTGCAATAACAGTTGTTTGGTGAGCACAGTGGCAGAAATTAATAATCCATGTCTTCATGGCAAGGAAGACATAAAGCAATATTTACTTCATCAAATATAGATTTAAATGCACCATCTTTAGCTGAACAAATATAGAAGTATAAGTGATGAGGTATGTTTGCTGCTTTTATTTTTTACTGTATTGGATGAGTGCTATGTGCATGAATGAAAAGTCCATAACTGCATGCATTGTCCATCAGTATGGTCAGAACATATGAATGAAAAGTTCATTCTCAGATTTTCTGATTTCACATGAATGAACTATTCTGCTAAGATTTACTTTGCAGAAAAACTGGGACAGATTATTTTAGGAATTTAGAGATGACATAGGAAGCTGTTGGAAAAACCCTCCAACAAGCGTCTCAGTGTGGGTGTCTTAAATTTATATCTAATTTACTGAGATGTAGCGTGTCTGATATTTTTTGCCTAGCTAGGTGAGAGAAAGCATTACAATATTGTAAGCTATGAAAGGTCAAACTGGGAGGCACTCACAAAACAGAAAATCAGAATTTATGAGAAAGTTTGGGCAAACCATGCACTGCGGGACAAGAAAAATATATTATTAGGCTGATCAAAGATTACCAAGAATTGTTCATTTTTTGCTGTCAGTTCTCCAAATAAAGGTATTTTTACCTTAAATTTTAACATAAAGTTCCTTAAAAACCTCTAATTTCTTCTTTCAATTAGCATTTTTTATTCTCAGTAGACTCCTAGGTGCAGATCTGCAAATGTATTTAGACATCTAATTCCTACCTAGGGGTGTTACTTGCAATCAGATGTATCTGATTCTGTTTTCTTAAGTAGTTCTCTGTATATCTACACAAAATAATTTCCCAGAATCTGTCTTAATGGGAGGTTGTGGGCACTTAGTGGGACACAGACATCAAAATTCATAGACATCAAATATGGCAATACAATATTTAATAGGATCCTAGACAAGATGATGAAGAAGTTTTTCCAAGTTACTCATTTTATTTGGCCGTTCAGACTGTCCTTGAATATCAGAGACTATCAACTGTCTTCAATTAATTATATTATGGATTCTCATAGAGAGAATTTCATTCTCTGTAACTACATTTTCAACTAATCTTGGGGGGTTGGACTGGATTTGTTTTGGTTTTGTTTTTAGTTTTAGTTTTTTGTTTGGTGGGGGTTTTTTTGTTTGTTTGGTTTTTGTTTTTAGTTTGGGATTTTTTTTGTGTAAAGTAATAATACAAGGCTTAGCTCACTGAAAAAATTTGCCATGCCTTATCTTCCAGAGGAGTCAACACACAATATTATTGGAACTGCACATATTTCAGTTCTGAATTAATTATTGGAATTGCATATATTTCAGTTCTGAACTAATTATAGTAGATACAGTTAATTTACACAACTTTTGTCAATGCTTAGCTGAATGTTTAAGTGCAGCTCATAGGCAGAAAGCATAGGTTTGAAACCTTAAGAAGCATCTGCAACTCCCTTAGAGCCAAATTCAAATATTTCCTAACAAATGTAATGTTAATTTTAATCCGTGAACTGAAATAATGAGTAAAATGGAAAGCAGAAAATAGTTGTGTGAGGGAGGATATATCACATTTTGTTTCCCCAAAGTCTTTGGTAATCTGTTTCAGCATTGTGCTGTATATTGATATAATGGGTTTAGGATTAATATAAAAATATGTGACTATAAAAAGCTACCTGAAGGGTGGAGTTCTTAATTCATTTGGAGCACTTAGGAGACAGTCTCTGAAGAGCTCACCATTTATAAAAGGTGTAAACTTCAGATTCTTGTGTTGGAGAAGACATATGAAAATGTTCAGGAAGTCCGTTTGACTAAAACTAGTTTTAAGTACTCAGAACAGGAAACCATTTGCCACAGACGTTAGATCTTTCTAATGACTGTCTAACTAGAAACAGGCTACCTTAATTCTCAGCCCCGAGCAAGTACAAATGGCCTTGCTTCCAGATTTCATTACAATATTTATTGCGATTTGGATGGAAGACTTTTGACACCGTAGTCATAAAAAATACAGGGGACCACTTATCTGTGTTTGATATGAGACAGAATGTAGACCTGAAAGTTCCAGTCTCCAGCAGGCTTTAACATTGCTCTTTAATGATTTTGATAGGCAAAGACCTCTCCAATTTGAAAGTTACTGGTGGTCCAGTACACTCCCTTCAAATGTATTTTTCCTCTCTTCTGAAGAAAACTAAATCTGTTGTTCTTATTGATGGCAAAGAGACACAACCCAAATATAAGCATAACTAAGCAGGCAGTGAGTAGAGTTTGTAATTTCAACTTTAAAACATTTCCATGATATTTGTGATATATTCTATTATTCAGTCCCACAGAACACTGCTGAGTATTATAGCATGCTCTTAAAAAAAAAACCAAATTAAAAAAAAAATATAAAATTACAATTTTTCCTTTGCTATCCCTTAGAATAATATGTTGCTAGGTTTGTACTATTTACACATGACCACAATACTTTCTCTTGTAGGACTTAAGTGTAACAAAATCTATCAAAATAATAAGTTGAAAAATTTAAATAATAATGTTCTCACCACAGCATTTTACTTGACATCTTCCAATCAGTGTGAACTAAGACAAATTAATATACACATATTAATATCTATCATTCTTTTCTAGTTCAAAGGAATACATCCATCTTTAGGTATCTGATATGGCTAAATACATGGGGGAGGTGTTGTACATACATGTGATAGCAATAGTGAAGAAGGCAGTTTTTTAGGGGTGAATAATACATGTAGTTTTCTAACTGTAATTCTGTGAGCCATAAAATTATAGAACTGTTTGGGTTGGCAAATTGTTTCTATTCTGCTAGTTTTAAGAAGTCAAAGGCATCATAAACCAAAGTTCTTATATACAGCATATTTTCAATTTCAGTTTCTAGGCATCCTCCTTATTTTCTGTCACTGTACTTCAAGATGTGTTCTTTGTGAAAAAGTGTATTCTTTCAAATAGCCACACTACTTAGATTAGTATGTTGCTGACCTTTCACTGCTGCCATGAATCTCTGTGAGTTGATGCAACAATCTCTTTTTTTTCCTGTAACTATCCCCTTCTTTCATTTTATCTAGTTCTTGAATTACCAGAAGAGAGCTATGTATAGTGGTTCACATACCATTTGGCTACAGGTATGTTAGCTGTTATTTCCAAGGTATCCTAAAATTTTCAGATTTTCTTAAGATTGAGAGGCTCATTTTCCTGCTTTTTGTATCACCATTCCTCAATGTTATTTGAGAAATTATTGTGTACCACATACAGGACCATCACTAAAGATTTGCCAGAATGTAATTTTCTGTACTACAGACACTTTGTAATTTTCAGACAATAGTTGTGGGGGGAAGGGGGGGGGGGGTTGTATGTTTGTGTGTTTTAATAAAATGTAATAATTAAAGAAACCAAACAGGACATTAATTACTGCTTCTTTCAACATTATAATTTTGAAATTTGCATTGATCTGTTTTTTTACAAGTGTAAAATACTGGGGTTTTGTCAGACACCTTGTCTGCAGTCCTATCTATGCTACACATTCTGAAAGGTTTTCATGAAGTAAATGTTTTTATTAAAATTCCACAGGATCATTTTTATAAGTTAGAAGGTTTTTGTATCTATACACATATACTGGATCTTGCATGAACAAGAGGACACAGTCTCAAGCTGTGCCCGGGGAGGTTTAGGCTCGAGGTGAGGAGAAAGTTCTTCACTGAGAGAGTCATTCCCCACTGGAATGGGCTGCCCAGGGAGGTGGTGGAGTCACCGTCCCTGGAGGTGTTCAAGGCACGTTTGGACGTGGCACTTGGTGCCATGGTCTAGTCTTGAGGTCTGTGGTAGTGGGTTGGACTTGATGATCTTTGAGGTCTCTTCCAACCTTGCTATATACTGTGATACTGTGATGAAATACTATGTAAAGTGAAGATGTTATACTTCAACATCATTCAGTCATATCTGATCATCAGGGCAGATCATGTTTTTATGTTACTGAATGAGAACTAGGACAGATGTGTGTCATTTAAACTATATTTTAAAAAAACCTACTTATTTTGGCCTTTTATACATCATATTTCAAGTTGAGTTTATAGTGACTAAGAATAGAGGTGGTATCTGCTCAGTATTCTATGGTCTTCAGTGTTTGAAATATTAAAAAGAGGAAGGCTGCTCTAAGTGGTTTGCTTTTCTGCTGCTTTGGACTGTTCTATTGGGCTACTTTGTATAAATTGGCATATTGTTCCTCAAACCACAGGTTAATAATTCTGGTAGTCTTTCTGCGAAGAAAAGGGGAGGGGAAAAATCCCTGTTATTGGAGTAGCTCAAAGAGTAATAAACTTTCAATAAACTATACTGTCAGTAGGGAAAGCACAAACAGATATGATAATAGAAAACAATGAATTGCCTCTTTTGCTTTTTTTCTCTCCCATTTTCCTACATCTCTCTATTACTTCCTATCTTTTAGACAGAGAGTGAGATGTTTCTTATACATGACAGCTTAACACAAGTTAATCAGGGACTATTTATTCAATCAGTTTTAGAGAAATGTTTTGTTTGAGCCCAAACTCTAAAAACAATGCACTTAACTGTTCATGTATAAATTGAAATTAATGCTTTCCATTAATAAACATGACCTATATTTACAACAACTACAGTATCTATTAGAAACATATGCAATCAATTTCTAGTTTAAGGCTACAAATCACTAGTATGTTCCACGTATACATAGGACAATAAATATTTATTCACTCTTACAAATATCTATTAAATAACAGAGCCAGGACACTATGACTACTAGTGTGGTGAGGTTAGAAGTTTAAAGTTAAATCTTTTGACCATAGCAGATTAGCATCGTAAGATTGGAGCTGTCACACTTGATGTTTGACATTGATCCATCTCAGGGTTACCCAAACACGTCTCATGTTCATCAATAACACAGTAACTACGTTTAGATTACTGAACAATTGAAATGGAATTATTTCATAGTTCATCTCTGAAGGGAATCCCTTGCTGTTTGTTTAGTCAAATTCCTGAGTTAATTCTCATGTTGAAAACAAGCTAGCTAGGCAGTTGATGTTATGTAAACTAGGCCTACTCTCTATTCCATAAGCATCATTGGAAGCTTGTTATGCTTCATTTAAACTGTGAACTTGGTGTTTACATATCCCAAATGTGCTGTTTTTCTGTTTCTGTTTTTTAAAACCGCCACAAATGTCCTAATCTTTCTTAAGAATTCTGTTTAATCACTAAAGCTGATTTTTATTTCTGAATATAACTTCTTATATAGTGTTTTAATAGATGTCAAACTGCTTTACAAAGGAAAGCACATATTCTTTCTTCTTCTGTGTGGAGCAACTGAAGAGAAAGGAACTGGTATTAAAGGAATTTGGGAGAAGAGCTGAGTTCCAATTAATTCCCATAGTTAAATTAGGAACTTAGAAATACTGTAGGAAGTTTAATTAGTGACAAGAAATGCTCTTTAAAGTAGGCCTAAACGCAGTAGTTATTTCAACCACATTAAACATGCTTATAGTGATTTTGATAGACACAGTGCATGGCATCAATTGTAGGCAAGCTCTGGAATTTCCGTGATTTAAACAGAGACTAGGTAGGGTAATTTATAGTTTTAGTAGGAAATGGAGTGACATACTATCCCAAGTAGAAAATCCTTTTATTCATAAATAGGCAATAAAGCCAACAATGTAGTTTTTCTTGAAATAAATCCACTCACTCTGCTTGACTGGGATTTTTAAACTTAATGTTCAGATGGCTCTATTCTGGACTGGTCTAGGCATCCTTCTTATTTCTTCTAATGTGATTTGGTGAAGCATTCAAGAATTTGTCACCACAGAACTATTTTCATCAAGTTAATTAACAATTAATGTTCACGTTTTATCACACAGTTATATCTGTTATTACAGTCAGCAACAAGACTATTATATTTACTTGCTCCAAGCAGCCTTTTACTTAATTGGTCAGTAGTATTAACAACATTCTGATATACTGAATGCATTTAATGGCCTCACACCTCACTTCCCATAAAGCTGTATTTCTATTCCTGTTCTGCATCCTTTTAAAGCACTCACCCAGCAATTTACTGATGTAACCAATTAGACTACAAAAGAGGTGAGATTTCAGAAGCTGTTCGAGAATTACTGGCCCCTTTCAGATCTACAGCAGAGGAAGCTTATTTACAGTTTTAATTATTATTGGTTTTATATGTTATTTAAAAGTTTAGTTAAAATTAATTTGATTCGTGGTAATTTATTTCAAGATGAGAGTTTAAGTGGAGCACTGGATATGTGTAGATGTTTTGCCTAGATTTTTTGAGAACTGAATTTCACTCACACTAGCATTTTTGTTAACACTGTGAATAAATATGCAAATTCATTCTATGGCAACATGGTAGGAAAATATTTTCTTGATTAAATAGGTGGACAACACATCTGGATCAGGTTTATTTTATTGTAACGATAATTTTTAGTTTTTTCCTTAATATCAGTGATCACTAATTATCAACTTCTTGAAGTAAATGCACGTCACTTATGTTAAAATCTTTCAGCTATATCACATTTTAAAATGTATGAAGGTAACAGAATGTAGTGTCAGTGTCACTCCTAACAAGTGAGGAAGGGAAACTGTTTCCTAAAAGTGACAATTTCTTCCCTCTGAGCTTGCAGTTTTCAGTTGGACCCTTTCAGTCCCTTTCTTACATTTTAGTGATAAAGTACTGTGGAGTTCCTGCTGTTTTATAGAAGAGGCATTATCACAGTATCACAGTATTAGCAAGGTTGGAAGACACCTCAAAGATCATCAAGTCCAACCCACTACCACAGACCTCGAGACTAGACCTACTCAGTGTTTAGGAGTGTTGCCACCAAACTAGGGACACCACAGGATGCGCCCACTGAAAGGGCACTTTGGGATGTGAGTAGCGGTGGTTTATAATAGAGTTTAGAATAAATGTCTAGATAATACAATATTCTGTCAGTGACTAGAATCACTAGTGTTCAGTAATCAATAATATCACTAGTCAGGATAGTAAAACAGCAACATAGCAGAATTCTCTTGGTGTATGTGTATCACTGTTGAGATACAGTTATCCCAGTCTACCTTTCTTCTGATGCGCCTTTAATTAAATCACCTAATCTGTCATATAAATTAGATTTCCTCAGAGAATAGAGACCTTTCAGTGATCTATTTCCCTCCACACCTTGTAATGTACAGCTTCCACGTATACATTCATTCTGTGACACGTGGTAATGCTGCTTCTTCACTAAAACAATGATTCTGGGGAAAAAAATATCTGATACAGGCAAAACCCAGAAGAAATGGTTTGATAGCTGTGTTTTTAACCTTGTTGCTTGTGGTTAAAATAAAAACTTGGTATTAGTTACACTTAAGATGACTAGGATTAGTTTCTAGAAGAGTTTTAAGGATTAACAGAAAAAAAGATCTTTTCTAATAGCCTGGGAAAGTAAAGGAAACGCAGGTGATTGAGTGATCATATTTCAGTGTTTCTTTGAAAGCTACGGAATATTATACGATGAGGAAAAGTATTTTCTCTAAAGAGAATTTTGAATTAAATACGAACATTCAACTTTGTGTACAAGCAAACGAACACGAGATGCTCTAAACTCTGTAATCTACACCTTCTTACCTTTCTGCTTATTCACTGAAGGTCATTAATTCACGAGGGGGATAAAATCAGGTGGTTTCATGCTGCAATAGACTGTTTACTTGTTTAATTTTAACTGACAAATCCAATAAAAAATTTATAAAGTTTCATTAATAAGAGTAGGCCATAAAAGGTACCTAGTTATAGTCAGATGTTCAAATAGTTTCTGGTTACTAAGCACACAGCTGTCTATGCTACTATGCCTGCAGCAGTTCTTGTTATCGCCCATGTGGCATTTTGGCAGTATGTACAATATCAAAGGCATCATCTCAGTTAAATTATACATAACTGACATTGTGTTAACTACCAATTTTGTTTTCGGCAAGAATAAAACTGAGATTTCAGTAGTAACTTTCTGTGGAGCTCTCAGAATGAGCTACAGGCAGATTTACATTAACTGCTTTTATTTTTTTTCTAGTTAATATGTGTGCGCTATTAATGGATTCACACAGGTTGGAAGGGACCCTCAAAGGTCATCTTGTCCAACCCTACTGCAGTTAGCAGGGACATCTCCACCTAGATCAGGCTGCCCAGGGCCACATCAAATCTGATCCTGGATGTCCCTAGGGATGACACCTCAACCACAGCCCTGGGCAACCTGTTCCAGTATTTTAACATTGTCATTGTAAAGAACTTCCTGCTTACATCTAACCTAAATCTACCCTGCTGCAGTTTAAAACCACTGACCCTCATCTTATTGCTACATGCCATTCTAAACAGACCTTCCCCAGCCTTCCTGTAGGTTTTCTTCAGATATTGAAATGTAGTTGTAAGATCTCCCCAGAGACTTCTCTTCAAGCTGAACAGCCCCAGTTCTTTCAGCCTGTATTCATGTGAGAGGTGCTACAGCCCTCTGATCACTTTTGTGGTCCTCTTCTGGACCTGCTCCAGCAGGTCCATGCCTCTCTTGTGTTGAGGGCCCCAGAGCTGGAAACAGTACTCCAGAAGGCTCACCAGAGCAGAACAGAGTGGCAGAATCACCTCTCTCAACCTGCTGGCCACACTTCCTGCAGCCCAAGATGTAACTGGCCTTCACTGTGCTTCCTCTTTCACTTCTTCTCTGTGATGTTACTCTATCTGTTGCATCTATATCATGTGCTTTTCTTTCAAATCCCGTGAAGTGCACAGTCTCATTTTAATGAACAAGTGTTATCTCAGCAAGAACTGCAACTGCAACTACATATTTTTAAAAGGTGTGAGGCTTGGGTAGGTGCAAGATATGCAACATTTTCTGATGTGTTAAGAGGACTTCTAACTGTCTCCTGTCTGCAGAATTTTCTTCTTTAGTTAGCTGGCTCTAAACTTAGCCATCTTTTCAGTGCTATTGCTTTTACCAGGGACTTGAATGGTCTCTGGCTATTTTCCAGGTCTGCCTTTCTCCTGATGTCTCTATGAAATACAGTTGTGTGAAGGCCAGTAGTATTTCAGTTGTTAATTTAACTGAAGTCCTGTATACACAAAATTGCCATTTAATGGGCTGGTGCTGTACATAGTCTCTGTTCTAACTCCCAAGTTTTCAAGCATGTCTTAAAAACTTACCCTGACAGGCCCTAAGAATCTGTACGGTGTTTATCATTCTTGAAGATGGAAGATTGCTTTGTACTTATATTGTTTTATACAGGAATTTTCTTTGTAGATGCCATTTTTTTTACTTCTGTCATTTGGTACAGGCCAGCGCTGAGGCAGGGTGTTGCACATAGGTGACACCCACTGTGATCTGTGTTGTGATCTGGCTTAGTAAGAGAGTTTCTATATTGACATTATGAAGAAAGTATTCTCCTGTACGCACCAGAGATTGTGTTTTTCTCATCTGATTGCTATCAAGTTTTGTACCATTTCTTATTGTTCCTGTCAGTTGTTGGGTTTAAGTGTCTCTGAGCCTGTTTGGGAGGTGTAGATCAAAATATTCATGGAGGAACTTAAGCAGCTGCTTTACTGCATTTAACTACAACTAATACAAATCAAGATCATCACAATGTAACCCCTTTATAAACAAAATGCAGAGAGAGGGATAATTTTGTAAATAGGAATGTTTACTGTGAGTGAATCAATATTTTTAAACTTCTTATTCTATTAAGCCATATGTATTTAATTGTATATTGTGTCTGTGTAACACGTTGCCACGGTAAACAGCCTAGTCTTCAAGAGAGTTTTTTTCTCAAGTTAGGTCATAAGCCAACAGTCTGACTTTTGAAAATGTGCCAAATTCAAAGAATAAATGTCATCTCTGATGTGATAGTTAAGGTCTGTCATGAAGCAGAAACCTGTAAGTAGTGATTCAGCTTTGTGTTTTCATTCTCCAAACAGCCTCTGTTTCTAGTGGCAGATTTAATGGTATGATTTACAACTCTAAAAGACCTTTATCAGGGCCAGAAAAATGACAAACAATAAATATATGGAGCATTATGTTAACAGACACTGCACAATACCTTGTCAGTTACAGCTTGATAGTGATACATTTTAATTTTGTCTTTCATAAAAAATCTTGGCGCGTATGCCTCGTTTGAACACAGACTTGGAAGTCAAGTGTGTCATTCAACCATGCAGTTTATCACCCTCTATATTTTTTGTCCTTTTCACTTAATGTCATCTCTATGGCAACAGGCATCACCCTGGAAATAATTTTCAAAACAGCTTATTTGTTTGAGGGGGACTGACTGAAGTTCAAAGATGTTTGGTTTAGAGGAGCAGGTTTAGTTTATGTTTAATAATAATTCCAAAAAGTTTCATATAAGTGGTACTAAACTGGATACAGAGAGAGAGAGAGAGAGAGAGAGAGAGAGATTAAGAAGATCTTCTTACCAATATGTTTAATGTTTCCATGCACACTGCAGAAGCTAATGGTAAAAAGAACAATTTGACCTTTGAACTTCCATTTACCCTGAGGTAGGTATCCCTCTGAATAGACTAATATATGGATCCTTTATGGGCAGAACCTGGAGCCATTGCAGTTGTACTCAGAGTGTTACAAAAGCTACTACTTGTCTCAGGAAGGAACAGACTTCAGTCTTTCTGGAATTCTGTGCATGGTCTCTGACCATAAGTTTATTAAGAGTTAAATACAGAGGAAGGATTTACAGTTTGGTCCATTTTACTTAAGGATGTGGTTGGGATTTGATTCCATCAGTGTTACTTATTTTGATTCGTATGGAACTAAATATGTATTTCAGTAGAAACCATCAACAAATGGCATCTGCAAAATGTTCAGTACCTACTAAGATTTAGAGATCAAGGTGATTTCAGAAAATAAAGTGCAGAATATTTTGAAAGAAAGTGTTTTTTAGAAATTAGTATGTAAAAGACATCAAGTAGCTGGAAGACAAATAGGTCACAGTAATTCTTACCATACTTGCTGAAATGCACAACTTTCTTCTGAGATAATAATATTTTTGCCAGACAAAGGTTGGACTGAGTGATGGCAAGTTTGGTGGATTAGATGATAATGTTCTGCTCGTGGTGACTATAATGCATGTTTGGAGAAAGGCTGTAGCCTGAGTTGGGGGTCCTCTGGTCCCATGGCTGTATAGCTGGCACACTCCAGTGCTCTGGCACACAATGGGCTTGTCCCCTGCTTGAAAGAGTTGTACAAGGAGCCGTATTGCAGAAGATATTTTGGCACTCTAGGTACACAGTTCTAGCTCATAGGAGCCACCAATGAGCCATGTACAGATCTACATTTGCAGAAAACAAAATTTAAGAAAGATTCCCAGCCACAGACTGAGTTGGTTATTGGTTATAAGGGTGAAGATGGCTTCGTGATTTTAAATACTCTTCTTCCTAAAAAGCTTTCTACTTTAAATAAGAGGCTAAGACAATTTTAAGGACAGATAAATAGATCTTTACAAATGAATTCTGCTTTGTTTTCAATCTTCTTTAGTGTACTGCCATGAAGCAGAGTTAATTATGAATATAAAACTTTGGGATTTTTATTGACATTTTTGCTTGTTTTGACAGAAGAAGTAATTTTTTTAGAAATAGAAATATAAGTGATTTTTAGCTGAGGTCTACAAAGGGCAACGAATAATAACTGCACTTTTTGTTACTAGTTTATTAAGAATTGCCTTCATTTCAAGGTAAATTACAATGTTTCCTCTCAGACTTCTGTGATGATTTTCATTCCACATATGATTTATACTACTTCAAGGGCCAGGCTGATTTATTTGTAAAATCCTTTTTTAAATAAGAAAATTCCATCTTAAGCATAGGGTAGATTTCTTTTTGCTTTAAGTAAAATGTTGGTGCACTTTATGTTTGGTAGTTATGGAAAAGCCTTATTTTTTTAAAAATCTCTTCTTATAACTGTGATCTTCAGATCACAGGGCAATCCAGTGTAAGCAGTGTTTGCCATCTGCAATTTAACACTGAAGTCTTGTAAAATATCAAATGCTATAAGCAGCTGAAGTAACCATTAAATCAGGCCCCAAACTTCTAAGTGTTCTGTATTTCTTTAAAAATTAAAAAAACCCAAAAAACTAAGAGATTAAAACCCACTTTCATTATCAGTAGCTATTTGCAGATTTTAAAAGGCTAAATAAAAATTTAAAAGACCTCAAAGAGCCCCGTGCATACATTTGTTTCATTGAGTTCGTGCACAAGCAAAGCTGAACTTCAAAACTCATTCTTAGTGATGCTGTTCAATGGGTTTAGAGGGAGTCTGCAATTCGTCTTCCAGTTCCAAGCAGGTAAGTGCTCACAAATGCACGCACACATTTCCATTTCTTAGCACCTGGTAAAGGAAATTTTCCTTCAAACCATACAGGGCATGAATTCAGGAAAAGAGCAGATGAAAGAAATTATAGCAACTTTCCACATCATCTGGGTCGATGCCTGTTACCGCTAGCAGCTTGCTGTGGAGAACTGTTGCAAGAAGGGGATTATATGGAAAATGGCCTAGTGAAAGATATGGGGTAAAAAGCAACCTCAAGGGAAGAAGTCCTTTTTGGTGTTTTGCCATTGCATTAACTAATGGAGTTTAGTGGTTTCCTTCCTTCACCGTAAACAGACACACACGCATAAACACACATGTATATTCAGACTTCTAAAGGAGGGGGAGGAGAAGTAGCAGTTTTCTTTCCAATAATTTAGAGCATATGGTTTAAAAATTTTTTTTTTGTTTGTTATAGCTCATGGGCTTATGATGTTTAAATTAAAATAGATTTTCCTAAATAAAAATAGTCTTTATGACATATGGCTATTAAAATGGTACCATTCTTTTTCTCAGCATTGTTAAAAAACAGTGGTTTTCAAATGTTTTATACCACCTTGGATTTTTGGCTAGCACTCAACAGAACTGAAATTTGCCATTCAGAAATTATTCCCTTTTTTTCTTTTTCTTTAAACATGAATGGTAATGTATCCATAGCCTAGTTATGCTTCTCTTTATTTCCATTTTGAGGATATTTCTACCTTCTTTGTAATTACTTAGAAGGTTTTCTGTTATTTTTTCTTTGCATAAAAATTTTAACTCAGGGCTTCACCAAAAAAAAAAAAGAAAGAACAATCAGTGAAGAACAGCTAGTTGTAAAATGATGGCAGGGAATGTTCCTGATGATGTCACCTCTTGTTAAAATGGAGCAGATTGTTTCCACAGCAAACATCTAACACAGCAGAAATCCAGGTGTTTTCCTGCTTTCCACTTACCTCTCCTTTTTTTTAACATGTAAGTTTGATTTTTTTTTTTTTTAATTGAAAAATTAATTGTTCCTCCATTGATTTGGGAAATACAAAAGAACTGAATAGGTAGTCTAACCTTGCTATGCACTTGAGAAGAATATAATAAATATAAGGTTTTGTGTCTCTGTAAACAACAGTTTGTGCTCTGAAAGTACAATCAGTAATTAATACAGCCTTACAGCATTGTTATAGCATAGATTTGATTTCTCTGTAAACAACAGTATGTGCTATTAAAGCACAATAAGTAACTAATAATGCCTTATAGCATTTTTTGGTCAGTGGTGAAAACTCTCAATGTGTACTTTAATATTTTATTTTCTTTTTTTTTTTTTTTTTAGAATGCTGCCTTTGAGACACACTGCTTTATGCACTGTATTAAAACATATATAAGGATGTTAAATTTTAAGAATGCTAGATGAGAACTTGCCAGAGAGGGGAGAATATGGGAGGAAATAAATAGGACACACTTCAGAATGATTTCCTCTTTTTCCAGAGGATAGTTTCACAACATGAACTGTTGATGAGGAATTTAGAGAATTTCAAAAGTTTGGTATCTTGCTGGTAAACTGAGAAACCTGCAAAAACAATTTGCACTTTTACTGTTTCCTTCAATCATCTGGCCCTTTTTAAAGCCACTTAAGGCACATATTTTCTACAGAAGACATTTGAAGGGATTTCAGTTTTTGAAATTAATTTACTTTTGATGCAGCATTTCCCATAATTTTTAAAAGGTGTTTAGGTTTACTGAAGAAGATACAGTCAAGGTGAGATGAGTCTGCTATATAGAAAAAAAGAGAAGAGAGGGAGAGAGGTACATGATGAGTTTTTAAGTGGCTACAAACATACCTTAACCTAAAGTAGTTTATATGTCAGGTTAAAAAAGTTGCTAGTCACAGAGGCGAATACATTTTTATTATAAGACTTTTACTTAAAGGCAAACTGTTTTCTTAAGATTAAGATAATTTTGTAAAGCAAATTATAGATAGCATATACTGTACTTTGGGGTTTTTAAATTTTTTTTATTTTTTTTTAAATTTCAACCTCAGTTGCTGTAGGAGCCCTTTTCATACAGAATTACAGTCAGCTGGAAATAAACACAGCCCTCTAAATAGCATGTGTCTTGTATGAAGATATTCAAGTGGTTAGCTGTGGTTTTAATCACAATGAACTTGAGTAGTTATTTATTATGGTTTTTTATGTTATTTTGTTCCCTTTAAAAGGCAGTATGTATTTCCATGAAATTGTGATAAATAGTTAACCATTTTTCTTTCATTGAAAAATGATAGTTTCATGATGATATGGCATGCATTAGGGATACCAATAGGAAGGAAAATATAATTTAGGCTCTAGTTTTCTTTACTCTATATATACTGTAAAAATCAAGACATTTGTCCTGTTTGACAGAAAAAAAATACTTTAGAAAAATGCTTTCTAAGTAAATAATCCTTTCTTAATTAAGTTTGGTTTAAAGTTAATTACTAATATTGGGCCTCTACAGAAACTTCTCTTTCATTTTAATTCGCAAAGTATTATACCAGCGTAGTTTATTGATGAAAATTATTTTATTGGTAAAAGCATCCCATCCATCTCATGTTCTATGAATTTGTATTAATGCAGTTATTATACTCAGTTAAATGAGCAAAACAGAAATAACAATAACAAGTTGTTCCATTAATGCCTTAAACCTCCAAAAGTATTAGGATTAAAAATTCGGTCAGGTGAAAAGGCTAACGGAGCATTCCTATATAAGAAACCAGATTCTGTTTTATCAGATAGTTAGGGTTTATTGTTTGATTGGGTTTTTTTTCCCCATACAAATGCATGATATGTTTATAAGTCTAATGTTGTAAAATAATTTTTCAAATAGTTTATATCATAAAGTCATTTTGATCCTAAATCTGTATACAACATGCATTAGTTTGTAACACTTCTGCATTAGTGTTTCCATTTGTATTTTAGAAGCAAGAACCTTGCTGTGGTCGTATGACTAAGGACATTGCTACATTACAGGTGCAAACTGCATAGGTTTTTTGTTTTGTTTTTTTTTAATAAAGAACTATATTTGCACATCTACTTTCATTGAAAAAAAAAAATATAGCAAGAGGTTTTTGATAACTTCATAGTTTGCAAGATTTCTGTTTCACTGAACGTTCTTTATTTGCTCCTGATATATGACATGTGCATAATCATTCTCCATACCTGCACATATAAAAGTACTGTTGACATAAAAAAAGAATAAGCAGAAATTTTCATAGCAGAACCCATAGGGATTCTGTTGTGTGTAAGAACAACTTTTCTTCATATGGCTTAAAGAAAAACATACCTTTACGTAGATGTAAATCCGAAGAACAGATTTACACTAATGTTTTAATTCTCCTCTAAGTCAAAGCTGCTTTGCACAGCTTTACTTCCTACTGTTGCTGTAACTGAATAATTAAAATCATTTACCTCCTACTATATCCAGTGAGGAGTACTCCTGTGCTTTATGCACAGGGTGATAGCACACACAGCACAACTATGGAGGAAAGAGTGTGACAAGATCCTCCCTGCATCTCAATCATGGTAGCCTGCTGTTATGATACTACAGTTGATGGCTTCTCTAGCATACACTGGGAATTAGCCCAAATTTGTGGGTAAAATAGTGAACAAAGGTCATCTTTGTGCTTTTTTTTTTCCCTTCCTTGTTGAGCCATGTTTAATTTTTCCTGTTGTAGAGAGGGGGCCTGGGAAATGCTGCACAGATTTAGGCAAAATAATTTTTTTTAACTTTAAAAAAATTGTCTTAGTTTTTCTTTCTCTCTCTCATAATAAAATCAAAACTAAAATCCACATGGTTTCTTGGAGCTGAGGTGGAGGAGGGAAGCAGAGCGTTCTCTTGAATTAATTGTTTATGATTCCCCAGGATTTTGCTCAGCAGTAATATCTCCAGAATATTGTGCAAGAATTTAGATTGTCTTCTGATAATCCTGAACAACTGTAATTCAGCAAACTGCTTGATAAAAGACTATGAATAAGTCATTTCCAAGATCTTTTTAATCTGTTTATTCCTGTCTGTAAAACAAAATCTACAAATGCATCAGAATATTATTTCATAATATAGTGCACTGGTTGTAACCTTCCTGTTTGTTCCATGGATTTCATTGTTTAATTCACTGCAGTGAAACTTCATTAACCCAAAGACTTTGGGATCCTATGAGTGTTTGGACTTGTGGAAGTTTCTGTCATTGCAGTATGACTATTGATTGTGGAAGCAGGAATAATTTTCAGCTAAACATGAGAGTTCTTTTACTGTCATTTACATGTTTTGATTAAAAAAAAAAAAAAACAGAAAAGGTAAACCAAAGAGTAAAGCAGCAGATGCAATAACAGATTTGTATTTACCCATCAGAGTTCTTCAGTGAAGGAAGTTCCATAACAGCACAGTTATATTGTATTTCTAGTGCCAGTGTCATAGGAAATTCCTCTAGCAAATAATGAAAGAGTGAAATATTGCTGTTTGTCAATGTATCCATAAGATTTGGTTCAGCAGCTCTGCATAATAGGAAGGAAATAATTTAGAACAAGTATTTAATGTAGAGTTCTGAATATGCTAGCTTAGGTCCAGAGACCAATTACAGTATACTGTAGCAGTACATTTTCCTTGGGGATAAAAGCATGTGCATTTTGGTTTATATTGCTTCTCATATCCAGGCCAGCTCAAGTACCTCTCTGCTCCGTACTGTCTTGTACTCAATAGACATAACCATTCCAAGGAAATGTAGAGCTTCTGTAAATATTTGGGTAGTTTGTGATCAGAGAGATCTATATTCTAGTCTGGAAATACTTTTTAATGGTTTGAAGGACTTCTGACAGTCACTGGGATTTATTTCAACATAAATAGGCTTTTTCGCAAAGCTGATAAATCATAATTCAGACTAGAAGGTGAAATACTTATCATACTCCATGGGAAAGCAAGGATAACATAACTTCAAAGCATCATTTTATCCTACTTTTTTTCACTGTTGCCAAGTTTTACTACCAACACAACCAACAGGGCTCTTTAATCATGGTATCACTGTCTATGATAAAGTCCCAGAAGACTGCTGAACACAGGCTGTCTGGATGAGTTCTGCTCTTTATTTAGCACATATCTGTGTATGACTATTTTGCAGTGACTGTCATCTACTTTGAGATTCAGAAAGGAAAATACTTTTTAGTACTGAAATATTAATAGTACAGCAATGACTGTAACTCAACATGCAATCATTTTCTGCTTTTTTCTTGGATTTTTCTGGATCTATCAGAGGAGACAATCAGAATATCTTTAAGTGTCTTTAATGCTAACTTTGTACTTTTCTGTATCCACTTCTGCCAGATGTTCCCCAACCTACCTTAGAATTGCAAATTTAGAAAGAGAAGTGTGAAAAATGTTAGTAATTACACTGTCTTGCATTTCATTTTTTCTGTGTGACTTCTGTTCTCTTCCTCCCACTTTTTCTTTTTCCTCCACCTCCATCTTTTTTTTTGGGGTGTGTGTAATATGAACTTTCAAATGAGAGTAGTAGGTTATGAATCAGTTTGTCTCACTAGAATATTGATATGTTCTGAAATTCTATGAACTCAGAGGCTGTTGGGAATTGCAACAGATACTTGCCAGTCTGGATGCATCCTTGTGGCAGACTTTTAGTTAATAGTATGAAAAACATATTCTATGTGCATAGATTACTTTTTTTCAAACACTGTTTTGTTCCATGAAGCAGTAATTTTCCACCATAATGTTTATCTCTGAACTAAACTTCCTTTATACTGGATAATCTAGGTGTCATAGGCTCAGCAGAATTCAGACCCAGGTTAGAGATTTTGAGGCAGAATTTTTATGTCTCTGTTCACTTTTTAAATTTGCTGAGAGGCATCACCTTAGAATCTTGCCCACAGACCCTGACATTACTTAGTGGAATTTGCTGCACAGAAAAGCAAGAGGCAAGTACATATGCTTGGCACACATTGATTTGTTAATGAGTCATCAACGTTGCTCTTTTTTTGGGAGAGAGAAAATACTGTGTTTCTTCAAAAGTGCATTTCTTAAAACACATCAGTTTTTTGGGGAGTTCTGGTGGGTCTTCAGCAGAAGTGAGTTCCTGCTCTTCTAGGTAAGTCTGCAGATCAAAGAGTAGAAGATATAGCTGTAGCTTAATAATGTGATAGAGCATCTGCTATATAAATGAAAATGAAACAATTTTCAGATTAATTCAATATAACACTGAAAATAATGCCAGAGACTAGAATACACTACCAGTGGGTTTTTTTCATGGTGCTGGGTCCTTTACAACTCAACATAATTATCATTTATTTGCCTGCTTCCTTCCTGCAGGAGGATGAGGAATATGAAAAGAGAAGTATTGGTTTCATAAACANTCAGCCTCTCCTCATAAATCTTTTGGTATTGGTATTCTCTGCACTTATATCCATTTCTTGTACTCTAGCACTTTGTCAGAAGGCATGTTTTGTTCTGTTAAGAAAGTTAGGTGGTGCTGAAAAGAGCCCACAAGTGTTTAAGCTTTCACAGTGAATTTCAATTACACTTCGAGATGAAGTATTAACTGCTTTTTAATTATTATTTAGATTTACATAAATTGTTGTCTCTATAAAAAAAAAAAAGTTGTGTTCAAACTACTGTCTGTGCCACCTTCTGAGTGGAGTGTATGTTGAGTGGAGGCCATTCTGGTCTATCCTGAGACAGAAGCCTAGACCAGCCACCATCTGCAGACTGTTAGCAATTTGGAGTCATCCAGGGCAGCTGAGCAGAGCTGGCAACAGGTGTATCCCAGACCATAAATGTCATGCTCATTGCAAAGGGTGAATTTACTCAGGATAATGGTCTCCTCCCGACTTTGCTACTCTTCCTCCCCTTGACCCCAAAGACTGCTTTCCTGTGTGTTGTAACCACCGTGCATTTGCTCAGGTATGAACTTGTACACTTTGTGTTTGCATTGGTGTTAGCTTGGCTGTTTCTTTAAATCCATTCTCATTTCAACCTGTGAGTTTCCTCTCCTTTTCCTGATCTCCTTTCTTTGATGAGAGGGGGCCATTGGGTGACAGAGCACCTGCTGTAGTTTAGGCCTGGCCACAGGCTAAACGTAGGCTGAGGGACACACAGGTTCTGTGAACTGAAGTTTGCTTTGAAATACCTGTAATTCATTCACTCATGTGGCAGTACTTTGCATATTACTGACATTTTAAAAATAGAGGTTTATTTCAGTTTTAAATGATTCATGGATCTCTTCACTTTTAACCCTAGATGTCTAAGTTTCAAACTTTTCAAAAAGCTCCAGACTGGAAAGTAACATAAGCAGAGTAGACCAAAAGTTAATTTATGCTGCTGCTAGGGCTTCCAGCAGGGCAGGATTGTTACCTTCCTTCTGATAAATGTGCTGTTAAGAGTTGTTCCTGTTTTGGTTTGCAAGAAAAAGAAAAAAAAAATAAAAGTGGAGGGGAAAAATTTAGCCTCCTTAGGTATTATAGTTGTGAAGGACAGCTCTCCATTTTGAGGAGCTCAAGGGGAGGAAATTCTAAGGTGATGTCTTTCAGCAAATTTCAGAAGGTATTTTGTGTTCTGTGTTTTGATCTAGACAAGAAATTGTAACACTAAGGATTCATTCTTGCTTATAGTGACAAAGCTCATAATTTCTGCATGCAAATAATGGGTATTCATTGTGAAGTCTCTCACCTTCCTGTACAGAAATTGTTAAATATATGCATTTTTTTTTCTGAAAGCAGAGGTGATCCACCTTACTGTGTTTAACAAGAAAATTTCAAACAACAGTATTTTGTTAGTGAATATTAGTAGCTGCTTGTAACATGGTTTCTCATGTTTCCCCTTTTTGACCCATTTAATAATTTTTAATAATTCTTCTTTATAATACCAACTCCAATGTAGTGATGAAATTTGTTGTATAGATCTCAAAAGGGTGTTGATGTTTCTGTGTTTAGAAGGTTATGGTGGTAAGGATTAGATATATGCAGAGAGCATCCCCTGTAGATATTTGCAACCACTGCATTTGCTCATGTGCTTGAAATTCAGATGTTGAAAAGAATTCTCTCTCACTGTTGGATTTAAAATCCATTGTGTTGCTTTGGGCTGAAATGCAACAAAACTATATTTGCATATTAATTTCTGACTAATTACTGCTTATGAATGGCAGATTGACAGCTGGAAATTTCATTTCTTTTTCTCCACAGAAGTCTGTTGTGGAAATTTGAAGAGTATTTTATTTATGAATTATGTTTGGTAGGGTTTTTTTCTTGGCATCTGCGAGGTTGTAAACTCTTTTTCAGATCAAATGTTGTTTACCACTGCTTCTGTCTTTTGTTTTCTATGTTGAAATAATACCTTGAGGAGCTTACAGAAGAGACTTTCACACCTGGCAGAACAAATTATTTACAAAAATCCATCTATACATATGAGCACACGTACATGTGTATGTGTATATATATTATGGCACAATTAGACAGAGGAATGCTGGCTCCAAATGCCAATTTAATGTTGTGTGTTGTCATGCTATGGTTCTTTACCAGTACAACCTCTAAGACTACACTGTCTGAACTTGCTGTGTTACCACACATAGCTTAATATTAAAGAATGCACCTGAGATTTAACTGCTGATAGAAACACAGAAGCAATGATCTTCTTAGGTGCTGGTAGGGAGGAAGGGTGAGAGATATTTTTATGATGTCTCTCATCACTATAATTTTTTTTCTTTTATAATATTTAATTCTGTTTCTATTGAAACTTCTTATCACATAATCTCTGCTATTCCTTGATTATTTCATTTACATTCCCTTAGGTTCCTATACAATTCTAGAATATCTAACAGTCAGAAAGTGGTGTTCACCTTGGCTTGAGGCATTAGCTTGTATCTTGGCAGTATATTGTTATTCATGCAAGTTTATAGATCTAAATCTGAAATTTGCTGCATGCTTGTTGGTCACAAGTTGGTTCTCAAAGACAAGGGCATTTGGTACTGAATGCCTTGAGGCAATATGTTTTTAAGTTGACTGACCCCTGAGAAGATGAGCAAGTATGATCATTGTGAATTCCTCCATTCACTGTCTGTTTAATGAATGTAGATGAAGCCTTCATCATTGAAACCTTCAGCACTCTCTCAAGAGAGATGAATCTAAGTCCATTTCAGATAACGACTCACAACTGTGCCTTTTTGAGACTTACTGCATATGAAAATCCTTGTACTGATCTTGCAGTGTGGTATTACAGAGACCATAGTGGTAGGTTTATAAATGGTACAGATTTTGAGTATGTAATTTTTGCTAATGCCATGTTAGACTCAATTATCAACATACCAGGTAAAGTCACTATTTACTTATGCATTCACCAGAGTGAAAATACCAAAACAGATGGATGTAAGAATTTCTAAAGGAGCATACAGGAGAGCAAAAGTGGGAGTAACAAACTCTAGTTACAGTGCTATTTGAGAAATAAAAAGCTACTGTTCCTTTATATATATATATATGTCCTTAAAGAAAACAGATTGTAAATTAGCAAGGAGGTATGATGCTGCTATTTACCTTAGTTTATAGCCTGGCCTATTTGTTCACTAAATAAAATGGGGGATACAATTTTTTTAATTAAATTGTGTGTGATTTGACAGTATTTAGTTAGACCAAATTGTACAAGAAAGAAGTTAGACCCAACAAGTCAATATTATTAAGCAACACAGTTTATATTTCAAAGCCAAGTCAATATAATGTAGCACAATTGTTCTCAGACAAAAGAGATAAAGAGGATGTAGATATGTTATAATTGCAGAGAAGTGTAAGCAAATGAGACAAGCAGGTTGGGAGTGGTAGATCCCATCCTGACCATTCTTGCAGCTCTGTTTTGTCCTTTGATTGTAATAAGGTCTGTCACCTTTCTGTTGTCTATGCACAGAGGGAGAAATGGCACTAGGAAAAACTTCTGAAGTCTGCAGTACCTATATCTTAACTCTGCTGAATGTCTTAAGGCACACCAGGCTAGAGGTTTCTATGTGGAATGGACAGGCAACATTATTTACCACAGTCTATTGATTTAATTATTATGTTGAAGTTCATTGGTGTTGTGTTTAGTGTGGACTGTGACATGTGCAAGTTCTATTTCCTGTATTTACTGCTAAAGCTTTGAAAAAGAGGCACTGAGAACACTTTAATATCTTGTTTTACATGCACAGATTAACAATGTACTTCAAACAGCAAGTTTACTTATATACCAAAAATTGCAGTCACATTGGTTCCTGTGGCTCTGTTAAAACATGTTTGGGGGCTTTTTGGTTCATTTTGGGTGTTGGAGGGGTTTGTTTGCTTGGTTCCTGTGGCTCTGTTAAAACATGTTTGGGGGCTTTTTGGTTCATTTTGGGTGTTGGAGGGGTTTGTTTGCTTGGTTCCTGTGGCTCTGTTAAAACATGTTTGGGGGCTTTTTGGTTCATTTTGGGTTTTTGGAGGGGTTTGTTTGCTTGCTTGTTTATTTTGTTTGGTTGGTTTGTTGGGTTTTTTTAATCTTGTTTGTAAATGGCGTTTTTGAAGCTATATAAAGTCAGTAGAAAAAGTCTTCTGGTAAAAAAACAAACACACACATAGTTGCTACCTATATTGAGAGCTAGGTAAATCCATTGTACTAAATTTGCCCTTTATTTAGATAAATACAATCTGACTGAAGGCAATTTTGCTGTGTCCTGTGTTAGCCAATGCAACTCAAATTCCAGTTTAGTAAAGCAAGTGATCATGGGGTCTTACAAGTTTTCATTTCAGGAGGGGAAAAAAAAGAGCAGACAGGTTGATCCATTTGACTGCAGATACCTCCAGTACTCAAATACAGAGAGCAAACTAATAAAACTATAACATCTTTTATAATTTTTTGAGGTCTGATTAATTGCTATCTTTTGAGTTGACTGTAGTATATCTTTTGTATAGAAGCTAAATAAAATTCCTGAAGAAACCAAAGATACAGCTCTCTGGTTCAATGAGAGAAGTAGTAGAAGTGAGCAAATATGAAATTCAATCTATTTTCAGCCTGGGTTGAAACATTTCACCAAGAAAACTTTTACACAGAAAGATTTGGGAACTTTTCTGTACATAACTGTACAGAAAAGTTCAGATTTCCCAGAGCTATGTTTCAAACTGGACTACTAGACATTCTCCAGTATGACTCCATATGCTTGTTTACTAAAGATTTACTGGATTAGACATTTCAAGGTGTGCTAGTTTAGGCCCAAGAGGATCTGTGGTGGCTGAGTTTGTGCATATCAGTGGCATCTGGTCATAGCTCTCTGTGCACAATGGGATGTTTGCATTTTGGAGGCACAGCTAGAGTGGATATCAAAGTATGCAAAAGCTATGGCAGCATAATGGCTAAAGCAAAGTAACAGTGTTCTTGTTGTTGGTTTCAAGTATATTTTGGAAAGAATTAATCTGTTGACATTAGCAGGCTGAGGAATTTATTGTAAATCTTATGAAAAATTCAGTTGCATCTTTGGATCAGTTTTAATTTTTTTTCTGGGCAGAAGGGATGGTCTCTAAGATTAATATATTTGAGAAAAGTCCAGAGCAAAGGGGCTTCACAAATAATTATTTGGAAATATTTCTCTGGACCAAAAGGTGATGGGTGGGGAGGGGGGATTGGAGAGATGGAACTGGAGGCTCCAGGAGAAATCCCTGAGTGTAAGCTATAATTGTTCTTGTCCTGACCAGCTTAAACTTTTCCAAATACCTTCCAGGACAAGTTTTAGCTCAGTTTAGGCTGTACTACTTAAAGAAAATTTGAGTTAGTTCTGACTTAATGTTGCTGCACTGATAATAAACCATTGTGCTGTAGAATATTTGGAAGGCAATATTTTCTGTAAGAGTTGATAGAAGAGTATCCTCTGCTTTGGACTATTAGTTTGCTTTTATTTTGCACTATGTCAACCACTTTGCTTTTTGAAATGTTGCAGTACATTTAGTTTGAATACAAATAGAGTTTTCTTTATTGGTTGTTTTCTTTTTTCTTTTTTTTTTTTTTTTTTTCCATTTGAGTATAAGGAATGTTTGGGGGGAAAAAGTAAACAAAAACTTTTTCTTCTTTTAATACAGTTTTTTTTAAGAGCTAAACTCCTTCTCATATCCTCCTGCCAAGAGTTACAAAACTAAAACTATTTATTGCTTTTTTTTTCCTGTTGCCAAGGTTCTGTGGCTTTTGAAGTACTTATTTCTCCTTATCTTGTGGTGCCTTTGTAGTGATCATTGAAGCAGTAGAATACTACTTCTGAAGCACAATAGAAATGAGCTCTCCTGATGCAAATGTGAAGTCCAGAATAAGTCAAAATTAACAGCATTTATATTAAATAAGTGCATAACTTTAAAATTGATCTTCTTGAAATTAAGATTCTGCCTCAAAATGAGGTAGAAGAGATAAAAAATGCACAAATAGATAAACAATGCAGAAACAGCAGATGAAGAAGTGATTCTTCATCAATTTTTCAAAATTTCAGTGACTCTTATCAAAGTTCTTTTCAACAGTGTTCATGAAGGCATCATCATATCCTTTGTATTTAATATCTAACTCAACTTTTTATTTGCAATGTCTCTTTCAACCAATTCAAAACAAGTTTTGATGCAATCCATCATCTGCTTGAACAGAGGCAGTCAGACATAGACTTTGAGGAGATTTTGTGGGATCCTGTTACTCTTAAAAAATACTGAAGGAAGATGCTTGATCTGCTTGGCTGCCATATCTAGTGCTCCTCTTTCCAGGAGAGGTGTACTGCACTTTTTCTTCACTGTTCTTTGTCAGTGTATCACAAAAAAAACCTCTCTATTCAGAATTCAGAATTCTCTATTCAGAATTCCTAGATTGAACCAGCACCCATACAGATACATAGATAAATATAGATATAATATATTTCTTACAAAAAATGATGTGTTCCACTAAGATACTGAAATGGTGATGAGCTTGTTTATGTGATGCATAAAAGTAATCTTTGTAATACGTGTTGCCTCTAATATCCCATCCTAAACCACCTTTGAACTGAAACAAGTATTAGACATATCTTATCCATTAGCAATTTGCCAGGTTTTTAGCCTTTCTCATATTCAGTATCACATTTATTTCTTCAAGCTGACTTTTTGTAGGCTGAGAAGCTGTTTCCTCTGAGGGTTGGTATTAAATTGCTAAGCATGACAGAGAACAAGTGACCTTTGTAATCTTTCTTCTAAGAATTACTTAAGTGCTCAGATAATTCCAGTGACTTCATGTTATTCACTGACTTGAACCATGTGAATAGAATCATAGAATGGTAAGGCTGGAAGGGACCTCAAGGATCATCCAGTTCCAACCCACTGCCATAGGCAAGGACACCTCCAACTAGTACAGGTTACTCAAGGCCTCGTCCAACCTGGCCTTGAACACCTCCAGGGAGGGAGCAGCCACAACCTCCCTGGGCAACCTGTGCCAGTGCCTCACCACCCTCACTGGAAAGAGCTGCCTCCTGACATCCAGTCTAAATCTTCCCTCTGCCAGTTTAAACCCATTGCCCCTTGTCCTGTCATTGCAAGACCTTGTAAACAGTCTCTCCCCAGCGCCCCTGTAGGCCCCCTTCAGATACTGGAAGGTCTCCTGGAATAGATGGGGTTTCTCTCCAATGTAGTAGTAAGAGTGTATTGTATGCCCTCTGTAGTTTTTTTGTGTACCTTATTCAGGTTTTCAGCTACAAAGACAGGATGAAAACATGACATCTGCTTAGGGTTTGTCTGCAGAATTGGAATAGTTTGCTTTACCTGTAAATGGCTACTGTCCTCATCCAAGTGACACTTGTTTTCCAAAATAAGCTTCACAAGATATTATTTGACAACTAATGGTTTTGCACAGTGTTGCTGTTGTGTGGTGATAAGTGGTATTTTAGATATTTTAAGAAGTGAGGTCTGTGATTTGTTTTAATCTTCTCTCCAAGGATATGTAATTCTTCAAAAACAGTTTTCATACTTGTAGGACCTATTACGTAGCTGAAAGAAACATAGATCTTAATTTCAAAATAATCTAATAAAACAGTTTAAAAACAAAGTATAACTAACAAAAATAATTAGTCTGTGCAGTAGGAAATTGTGGTTATTCAGTGATATATATATATAGTGGCTAGAAAAAGAAAAATTTTATTTTTTTTCTGAAGTAACTGGCAAAACCCAACTGCACTCATGTTTTTTAAAAAACCACTTTTGTTGCACTGTCTGTTTTGTCTGAAAAGTAACTTACATTTACATCTGCAAGTACTTACAAAATTCTGTAGATAACTTCCAGTTGTCAGTGTTTTTATACTATGAACTTTTTCTTGGTATATGCTGAACATTTGTATGTCAATTAAACATGCTTTAAATATCTATCTTTGTTAATTTACAAGATTGTAGCACAATGTGTTAATGAGATTTGCTAAATTTGTTTTCTACCAAGTTACTTTATCTTGGCACTCCCTCCATGCCCTTTTTACAACTAGATTTGTTCACGTTTCTAGTATGCTGATTATTTGCAGCTCTAGCTACAGCACAGCTTCCAGTTAATGGATGATGGGCACAAATGCAAGTTTTAAGTCAGAAATACAAAATGGCAAGGCTAGGCCCAGTCCTGATCTATACAGGATTTCAGCATAGTTCAGCAGCAGAAAACAAACTACTCGGCAAGCAGATATAGGGGGGGGAAAAATGGTTAACTACCAGAATGGGTTACTCAGAGAAGCTGTGGAGTATCCAAATCTGCAGATTCCTGTCAAAGGCTTTGCTTTCCTACTTTCATTTTGAAACAGAGTAACACCTACTGAGCTCACCCTCCATGAAGTTCTGGGAAAGATGAATTTTCTGTCACCTCTTATGCAGTAACAGTTCGGGAAGTCCCAGCATCCCTAGGATATGACTCTCTCATGTATAATTTTATATTGGAGCCACACGTGAGAGTACATGTAGATCTTTGTAGAATGTTTAGACAGTTACAGTGCTGCTTGTAGCTGGGCAAGCTAGCCATCAGTCATGATTTTTATTCCTAACACAGAGCATAAATATTAAGGATCTTACCTGAAATACATTAAGAGTTGATCAGTATGCTTTACCTTAGGTGACACCTTTCTCACCTAGTTGCTCTTTGGGGAGAAGAGGAGCAAGATGTCCATTTGTTAGCATTTGTGTCCAGTAGATGTTGCTCTTTTTGATTTTTCTAAAAAACTTTTACTCAAATAGCTCACTGAGCAGGCTCAACACAAGGCCATTAAATGGAAACACTTCCAGACATTAATGTCTGAAATTAAACCAAGATTAGTCATTTAGAAAAAAAAATTATAAAGTAGACCTTTTGAAAATGCTTTTAAAAAAATTTAGGCTGTCACATTGTTGCTGGAGGTTTTTAAAGTGCATGGAAGAGTTATTTAAACTGGGTAGGCACAATCCCAAGCACAAATCCAGGCTGGGTGGGGAATGGCTGGAGAGCAGCCCTGAGGAAAAGGACCTTGGAGTCTGGGTTGACGAAAAGCTCAACATGAGCCTGCAGTGTGCACATGCAGCCCAGACAGCAACTGAGTCCCGGGCTGCAGCAAGAGCAGCGTGGCCAGCAGGGCAAGGGAGGGGATTCTGCCCCTTTACTCTGCTCTCGTCAGACCCCATCTGCAGTACTGTGTGCAGTTCTGGAGCCCCCAGCACAGGAAGGACATGGAACTGTTGGAGCGGGTCCAGAGGAGGGCCACAAAGATGCTCAGAGGGCTGCAGCAGCTCTGCTATGAGGATAGGCTGAGAGAGTTGGGGCTCTTCAGCCTGGAGAAGAGAAGGCTTCGAGGAGACCTCATAGTAGCCTTCCAGTATCTGAAGGGGGCCTACAGGAAGGCTAGGGAGGGACTATTTACAAGGTCTTGCAATGACAGGACAAGGG
>WBNM01015037.1:38728-49775 GCA_013399055.1 Ramphastos sulfuratus | reverse complement strand
GGCACTTAGTGCCATGGTCTAGCTGATTGGGTAGGGCTGGGTGATAGGTTGGACTGGATGATCTTGGAGGTCTCTTCCAACCTGGTTGGTTCTATGATTCTATCTGCAAAGGTCCCTTCCAATTCCTAGCATTCCGTGATCCTATGAATTGCATTGGGATGCTGGGGAAGGACAGCAGTCATAGCCCACTGGGTTGCAAATGCTTGTTCAGTTAAGCTGCTTGGTGGGCAGGGCTGGGTTGTGCCATGGAGGCTTCCCCAGAGCCACATATGAAGGCCGCTTTATAAGCCTGTCTCTTGACAGACTGCAGTTGCCTGGTTCCTGGCACTGGATGGCTGAAATACTTGGAAATTTTCCACAAAAAAAATTCCTCTTCAGAATTGCATTTAAATATGGTCTTCTATGGAAAGCTGCTGTGGCCAGCTCACTCTGATCTGAAATGGAAATACTGGGAACCATGACATTTTCTGGGGATGGAAATGCAGCTTGACTCTGAGCTCTGCTAGAGGGATGCTGGAAGAATTTCTTCTAGATATGACCCTCTTTTAGCATCTCATTCAACTCCTTCCTAGTCACGTGGCTCTCTCAAGAGAGCTACAGCTCTGACCTTATTTCAGATACATTTATCTAGTTAATGGTCATAGCAATCAAAATTCAGAAAGGAAATATTTTTGTAGGAAAAAAGAAATAAGTGGAGTTTGTATCAAAGGAGTTCATTGACCAATTACTGAACAAGCAGAAATGACAGATAAAACAGTTTTATATGTGTCTGTGAAACAGGACAGCACAAGCTGAATCATTAATTGCCTGAAATACCTGAGCTCATAAAAATCTGCTCCCTGCTGTCAATCTATTAGTAAATCATTGCAAAATCAGCACACTGCATCTTAAAAAAACTATTAATTGCATTCCTGTCCCATATTGTTCCATTCCTGCCCTGTTTTATTCCGGTTGTACCTCATTTTATTCCTTATGCTTTTGTCTGAGAACTGAAATACCTCCCAATTCTCCTGAAAGCTATTTTCTATTTACTGGAAAATAGACCCAGTATTTAGCATGTGTATTTTCCAGTCACTATCATGTGTCTATGCTAAATGTTGATTCTTATGTCTAATAGCCTGCTCTAAATACTGGATTTATCTCCCCCTCCTTAAGGGCAGAGCTTGGAGCCTCATTTGTTTGTACTAGTTGGAAATTTCAATATACACATATGGCTAGATCCTACACGTGAAAGTAAATCATGTCAAGTTAATTAAACAGAAACACCTCTTTAATCACTGCAGCAGATAAAAAATCAGGTTTGTCTTTGTCACTGTGACTCTCAGTTTGGAAAATCAATCTGGCCAAATGAAGCATTTCTGCAGCACCCAGAGCCACAGAGCTCCACAGGCTCTAGAGAGAAGAAAGCAGCATCTCTCCGACAGGGATAATCATATCCACATTCTCCTTTACAGGCTAATTGTTAGCTTTCTGAATGCTTCCAGTCTTCCTTCTGTTCATGTGGGAATACTTTAGGGGATCCTCTTTATTTACAGCCAGTGGATTTATATTCCTCTGCCATGGATTTGTAAGTGCCAGCACTGATGTTTGGGAAATTCACAGGACATCTGGAATAATTTGCTGTTTTCATGTCTGTTTTGTTTTGGTTTGGTGTTTTTTTTGTGTGTCAACGTTTTCCCATTAATGAGAAGGGCTGTGAGATCTGGATGCACCTCTTAGAGCAATAAGCCTGGAAGAGCATAGATTTGGAGCTTCAATTTGACTCTACTGACAGTGCACCAGCCCAGGCTGAGCATTACTAGGAATGGTTCTAACTAAGTTCAGTTTTCTGGCTTGAACATGACTTGTGTGTTCTTCCACTGCTCCTGGAAATAGAGGGTAACCCAAACTAACTGAAACCCCTTTCAACCCAGTGATGGACAAGGGTAGAGCTGTGAGCAGTGCACAATCAAGCTTCTGAGACTTAAGTACTTCTTCAGGAGTTTTTCCTCTCCATGTTCAGCCAGGGAAAGAGGTCATGTTACACATTCAGATAAGCATTTTCCATGCAGAAGATAAGATCAGCTTCCCCTGGACATGACAGAATATTTACCAGGCTGAGAATGTGGCTGTTTTGGGACTGTTTCTTTTCAGAAATATTTATTTTAGTTAATTTTGAAGAAGGGGAAGAAGCAGCCTATCCAGTCCCATGATTTATGTAAGGCTGACCATGAACAAGATAATAATAGCCCCATCCTCTGGGAACCAGGCCTCTCCCTAATTGCTTTATTGGCAATTAGTCACCATGTGTCACTAGACTGTCACCACCCTCATGTTCATTTTTCATGCTTTTACAGAAAGTTACTGCTGGCTTTACAGGGTGTAACAAGAGCTTCTGTTTATTACTGGGCTTTTCTTAGCTCTCCAGCTTAATTCTGCTGTCCTGGTGGGGACGACAACTTGGGCAGACATTTGGGTGGAACGTGGGCTTGAGCCTAAGTACATTGTGCCCCACAATAGAATTATCCGAGCTAAAACCATGACTTGGAGGGCAGAATCCCAACTGATTGAACTTATGCCTGCAGTTACAGAAGCTAATTGTGATTATGGGGAGAGTGAGCAAGTTGCAGTTAAAAGAGCTGGTTTGAGAGCCTCAGAACTGAACCAAACCATATGTGGGTTTTGATGAAACTGCTTGAGTTGTTTTATATAAAAATGTGACTCTTCACTCCATGCTCTGAGAGGAAACATGGGGATTTGCAGCTGAATTGTGTGGTGCATGACCTCCCAAAACCTCATCCTGGGTGACCCTGGGCCCATCACCAGCCTGCATTTACACCTCCCTACCTGCAGCACTGTGGGTGTGTGCAGAGAGCAGGGATACTCCACCAGTGACACCTGGCTGCAGTCTACTCTGGCGACTATCTATAGTGCAGGAAGAATAGGAAAGGAAGTGTGTACCTTCTCCCTTTGCCGGGAAGTCACAGAGCACACGGGCGTAGTTGCAGGTAACTGCAAGGACACTGGCTGTGCAAACTATGGTCATTTTCCATCCTAGGAAGACTTAGTCTCTGCAAACTAAAGCTTGCAGAAACTCTGGCTTGGTGAAATCATAGCTGCCTTCATCCCTCATATATTTTGATAATAAAGGAATTTCTGATGGAAAAGCATTGCGCTAATTCTGTCCCCTCCCAGGCACCACCCTTCTCGGCTCCTTCAGAAACTGATGAAGTAACTGGCCACCACTTCAGATGATTTGCTCCAAATAAATATCTGATTCAGAGTAAGATCATGGCAAAAGAGATCTCATCCTGAAAGCCGTAACAGCCTTTTTCCATTTAAGCATCACTAGTTTTCAGCGGGCTGCATTTCCCATATTGTACCACTCTGGGATGACCTAGCCTTGAAGAGGCCACCCTGTAAGTTAATAGAACAGAACTAGACTCAGTGTTAAGTGCAAGGGAGAAGTATTTTTCTGCAAGGCTTTGTCTGACAAATCTGGTTCAGCTTCATCTGCTGTGTAGTGGTAGGAGAGAAAACAAAGTAATCAGGAAAGAGAAGTTGGCTTAAACCACAATACTGGACAGTTTGAAACACAATTTGTGGATTTCTGTTTTGTTGCTGTGCACTTACCTAATTCTTCACCAAATCCTCCTAGCACCCTCCCCAAACAACCTCACTCTCATTATTTGTAAAGGATTTAAAGAAAGATAAAAACAAACTAAACCACATATGCAACTCCAACTCCAAAATGCCTTGGTTTTAAGTGGTTTAATTTACTCAGTTGAGCTTAGGGAAGTCTGAGTCTCTAGTAAGCACTTATCCTTCCCTGAATCCCTCTGAGTTTGGCAAAAGAGGTTTTGGTTTTGATAATTTTTGCACCATGGTAGAACATTTTTGTTGCTTGACACTGTAAGTCCCTGGAAAGCAGGCCCTGTGCTGGCTAAATGGTGGGAGAACTCCCTAGCAACTACTTTACAGGAAACTTTTCCTGGTATATCGTGTTCTCTCCTGTTTCTGCTCAGATATATTGAACATAGCCATTAATATAGGGAGTGTGAAGGAGCTGGCTTTCAACATGTCCTTCCAACTCCCCCATCTGAATCACATCACACATCTCTGTTTAGTCTGTTAAACGAGATAGTGTTAAAGGTATCTCTCCAGCAACTTTATTTAATCAGTTTCAGTTAGTAAAAAAGATTTCGCCAACAGCTATTTCCCCTCGTGCGGGCTTGCAGCTCGCGAATAAACCAGCTCCCTGAAGAGCAAGAACAGAGTTCACTGAGGAACATGCTAATTAAAACTGAATGAGTTTCCCTCATTAGTTGTAATTACTTTAGGTTTTGCAGGCTGTCTTCTATGGGGTGTCCTTCCTGGCTGACGTGTTGAGACTAATTAAGAAACTGCGATGTGCTAAGTGCGTAGTTTCCAGCAGAGACCTTCTTTTCAGTGTCCTGGCTTTCCCAGTGTCCACAGTAAGTAACCTCTGTACCTAAAAATAGTGTTTGCATAAGTGGTTAGGGGTGTATAGCATAAGATGTACAGAGATAAGAACTGAAGGCTTTCTTCTACCATTTGAAAATGAGTTTGAACTGTTTAGAAGAAGAAACAGTGCTGAGCCTGTTATGGCTGGAAGCAAAGACTTGCACCAACTTTAGGGTTGCTGCCCCCAGGCAATCACAGATTGACCCCAGAGGGCACCTGAGGTGTAACCTCTCAGTTAATCTCACAGTCCAAATAGCCATGGATTTATCGACTTAAGGTATTTCTCTAAGGGGCAGCACAGGCCAGGAGGACATGAGAGGGTACCTAAAACACAGAAAAGTCTCTTGTGGTTGTTCAGCTTAGGGAAGAGAAAGCTCCAAGAGAGACCTTATTGCAACATTTCAGTACTTAAATGGGGCCTATAAGAAAGATGAGGAGAGACTTTTCAGTAGGACCTGTTTTGGCACTACCAGGGGTGATAGTTTTTAACTAAAAGAGGGGAGATTTAGACTGTTTAGAAGAAAGATGAGAGTGGTGAAACAGTGGCACAGGTTGGGCAGAGAGGCATTAGATGCTCCATCCCTAAAAACATTTCAGGTCAGGCTGGAAAGGACTCTGAGCAACCTAACCTTGTTGATGTCCATGCTCAGTGCAAGGGAGTTGGACTAGATAACCTTTAAAGGTCCCTTCCAACCCAACCCATTCTAGGATTCTGTGATCTCATCTGACTCCAGCATGGCACTGAAGAGAAAGAAAGGGCAATAATTGGAGTCATAGCCAACATCACATTCACCATGGCTCACCTACTCCCTCATAGACAATGCTGTTTATCAAAATGCTGTTTATGTGGTGCTGTGGGTTAGACAGGAACCCACAGGTTACACATGTAGGAACCACTTTGAGTGAAGCCTGCGGCCACCTCTGAATCTCAAAGGACTAAGAAGTGCTGCTTAAATCTGGTTCACAAGCACCTCAGCCAGCTGGCTCACTTAAAAAGTTCTGCCAGGGACCAAGACACTGGCTTATTTACCTTCCCTGCACAGCACTGTTCACAATGCTGCTGTCATATACCCCTCAGGCAACCTCACTGTGCCTGCAGGACAGAGGCATAGGTAGTGTCATTCTCCTAGCATCTCACACTCCTCTGATTTCCAATGCTGAGCATAAAGTGTGCTCAAATACAAAGCTAGGCCAGAAAATGCTAATCAGTTTCCAGATAACTGATATCGAACGATTCCTCCGGTTAAGTTCTCCCAGTGTAAATCCTCCTCTGTTGGGAAAAAAAGAAAAGGATGCCCACAGTGCAGATTGCACCAGTTTAGGAATTATCTCAGAAATTGTGAAGAGAAGGGTGAGTTTTCTATGAATTGCCTTACCAAGATTTGGATTTACTTTGTTACTGAGCAGAACAAGTGCTGTCTTTACAGCCAGTCCCTTGAGGAAAATTCCTGGACCATTGAGAGATCTCATCTGCAAGGGAAAAAAGCAAAACAAACCACTAAAAATAAGAAATTTTATTTTAATGTAGTGTTCTTCAGAAAATATCATAATGTCAACACAGAACACTGAACCTCAGAGTAGATTCCTTTGTGTTGTAATGTGTGAGATATGCGAATTATCTGGCAATGTCAGAATTTTTCATGTAGGAGATGTTTTGCCTTCTCAGAAATGAAAGCAGTAGCCAAATTCTATCCAATGTGTTTGTCTTCAAATTTGAGATGCCTTTAATTTCAAAATGTCTTTAATTTTGTGTTTTGGATCCAGTTTGTGTGCATATCCTTTTGGACACTGTATACCTACAATCGAGAGCTGGTTTACCCCAAAAGCCTTGATGGAGTCATCCCACTCTGGTTAAATCACGCTATGGTGAGTAAGAAACACCTCTGTCTCCTGCAGAGAAAAGAGATATTGCAACACATGTTCCACCATTGCATTGTGTCCCTTTCCAGAAGAGTTTTTTCTTTCTCACCTCCTCCTTCCTACCTATCTGAATCTGATGTTGAGCTGTAAGCCGCAAACAGATGCATGTGCTCGAAGCAGCACATCTCAAGAAGCCTTTTAGCACACAGTGAATTGGTGCTTGTCAAACCTCTGAAGTCAATGAAATGTTCTCTAGTTGTAAGGGAAAAAAAAAAACCTCAGTTATTGTAGCTCAAAAAATAAATTGTTTCTGCAAACAAGCCTATGAAACACAAAATGGCTGGGAGTATATCAAAGCATTTCTTAATGTTTAAAAGAGGTGGAAGAACCAAAGAATATCTAATGGCTCTACAGCTAATAAGCTAATGTGTGAGCAGCTTTGAATAGCTGAATTGCAACCAATTGTTTACAGATTTTCTATAAATACTTTCCAGATTTCTCCTTCATTTGCTCTGCCTGTTTTTATGATGTGTGGAATAATCACATATTTCTCATCAGTCAAGTGTAAAGAGGCTGACAGTAACATGGAAACCGTGGGTGGATTGTAAGGTCAAGGAGGCCTCGTGAGAGAAATGGAAAGGGGGAGAGAAGGGAGAGGTTCAGCACTAGACTGAATCAGAGAAGCCAAAAAGTATGAAATAATTGCACAGAAGACTCATTTCTCTGCAGACTTCACTTAAGTACAATGCTTTGCAACCCCACTGCAGCAGTTCCTGATGTGTGTTGAAGGCAAGCACGGGAGGCTTTGGGGTTGCCGGCTGAGGACACTTGCTGAAGGTTTTCTGAAGCCACTTTGTTTAGACAGGACTATACAGATGTGTGTTCCTGGAATCCAAACACACAGAAGCACGTCAGCCTTAATGATACCTGGAGTGATAATTGTAGCAAGCATACACTTTAAACCTCATCACCTGCTCTGCCCACCAAGCTATCTCCACCATCTCCAATCTTTTGCACAGATGCAAAAGGGCACCATCCTTTCTCAAAATCGTTGTCCACCAAAAAGAAAGATACCTTGTGTCCTCAGCATCGTGCTGGTTTCAGGTGTGCTATTTGGTATGGACAACTGATTGGAGTTTAAAACTGTCACAACAGTTGAGGTGCTGGGGAAGGGGAAGGCACAGAGTGGAGCTGAGAGGAGATGGGTTTCGCTGCTGGCTTTAATCCCAGTGCACAGTTGAGAACTTGCCCTTTCCGTTTTCACGTTTGTTCATGACATGAGAAGGTTGAGAGGTACTAGAACACACATTTTTATTTCATGTGCAAGAACTCTTTGCAGGAATCCCTCAAACATATTGGTTATAACTTCTTTCATACCCTGCCAACATCTACATTTCATAACAGAGTCATTCTGACAACAACAAAAAGCTTTTCCATTTCAGAAATGTCAAAAACAGGCGTTAAAAAAGGAAAACAATTCTTCCTCAAAATTATTTTGACGAGAGAGAAAATTCACATAAAGCAAACTGCTATCACAACCTAGTATTTTATTTCTAAAGCTCTTAATACACTGCAGACATCTTCTGCTTGACAGTTCCTGGGTGGGAAGTTGTTGTTCCAGTCACTATCGAGCATAAAAACATCCACCAGCAGTGCGGACTGATCCTCACTACTGAGCATCCCATGTTTTGGGACACCTTCCAACAGGTGCCTTCAGGCTCAGATGAGGCATTTAATCCTTCCAAGTCAAAATATCTTCTGAGAACACTAGGAAGATCAGGGAGCTACCAACACTTAAAGGGACAGTCTCCAAGTGGCGATTGCCAAGCAGATGCTCTTCCTTTGGGATCTTTTCTTGCACGTTGCTGTGCTTTATGGCTCTGAGATTACAGACATTTGATGGCAGATTGAGCCAGCATCTATCTGGCTTTGGTGGAAAAAGACATCAGTGTATCAGTGGTAGACATCAGTGCCATATCATTCAGTGGGAGTATTTTTTTTTTTATCTTAGTCTATTTTAATGTTGCAAATAAGGAAAGCATATGTTACTATGTAACTGAAGAGTGAACCTAAAACATAATCATGCAAAAGCACTTCACGAATACCGAGCTCCTTGAGTTTGCAGTGATGCTGCAATGAATGAGTTAGCCATTTATTTTTCTCACATTTACTGCTCTTAAGGTGGGGAAGTGTCATTGCCCACCTGGTAGCCCAGAGTCATACAGAGAGTGTTACATTTTAGGCATGTTTTTGCACTCAGCAGAAACATTTTCTGGTTTGCAGAAAGGATGTCTAATGCAGAAAAGAATCTTGCTGGTATTTGAAGGATGCTAAATACTCTAAACTACCTGGGTTTGTCTCTTTACCGTTCTAACTGAGTTTAACTCAAGGGCTGCACCTCCGTTTCCACTTCAGTTTATTTGGGATAATTATGATTTACTATCCTTATAGAATCATTTTGGTGAGAAAAGTCCAATTGTTAACCCAGCAATTCTGGATTACCGTTAAATCAGGTCCCTCGGCACCACAGCTACGTGGCTTTTATATCCCTCCAAGGATGGCAACTCCATCACTTCCCTTGGCAGCCTAGTTCAGGACTTGACAACCCTTCAGGGAAAGACATTTTTCTTAATATCCAACCAAAACCTCTCATGGTGAAACTTGAGGCTGTTTCCATTTGTCACCTTTGTCTCACTACCACCTCTTTTTCAGGTAGTTGTAGAGAGCAAGAAGATCTTCCCTCAGGCTTGTGTTCTTCAGACTAAACAACCAGAATTTCCTCAGCCTCTCCACATAAGATTTGTTCTCTAAACCCTTCAGCAGCTTTTTTGCCCTTCTTGGGACATCCTCCAGCACCTCAATATCCTCCTTGTAGGGAGTGGCCCTGTATTTGGCCTCATCAGTGCCAAGTACAGGGGATGATCACTGCCCTAGTCCTGCTGGCCACACTGTTTCTTGTACAAGTCAGGATGTTGTCACATTCTTTGCCACCTGGGCACACTGCTGCCTTGTATTTAGCCAGCTGTTGACCAACAGTCCCAGGGCCTTTTCTTCTGGGGAGCTTTCCAGATACTCATCCCTAAGCCTGTAGTTCTGCATGAAGTTGTTGTGACCCAAGTGTAGAACCCAGCACTTGGCCTTGTTGAGCCTTATACAAAGCTTTGAGCTTCGTGGACAAAAAAATCCCCAAACTCCTTTCTTACACCTCAAGCACAGTTATCTTATCTGAACAAGATTTTTGAAGTGGAAGATATCCAAGACAAAAGATCCACTGGCCAATTTGTCAAGTGACATTTTTTATTTCTTTCCCAGCCATCTCTCTTCAAACAACACCTGGATACTCTCGGAAGGTGACTAACAACTGGAGACAGCTTGGAGTAAATCATATGCATGTTTTATTCAAATTAATGGCAGGACAGGGCAACACAACATTTTGAAGAGGCTGACAGAACTGAATGCTAAACAAAGAGGGGTGATGGTGGGTCAGAAGAGATCACTCAAACATTTAATCTGCAACAAAAGCAAAGATGCACATCGACATTGACCAGGTGTGTTCACAAAACAAGTAATGCTACAACTGCCTTTTTGTAAAGGAGTTTTGTATTTGCCATCAGGAAGGTACAGTTCTTGTAAAACACAAATCTTCTTTATTTTGAGCCTGCAGCTTTGTTTAGTTTAGCCTTCTCTTTTCCTAATTTATTCTGTAGCCCTGCTAAGCATCTCATCTTGACAAAACTCAGCATTTTAGTGTCCTGGGTAATTTACTGACACATAGTTATGAACTCTGCATGTTCTGAAAACCTTGTAAGCTCAATAACTAACAAGAAAAGAGGAGGAATGGTAAATGGAGGCACAGAAGTAAAATTACTTACCTGGCAGACTTTCTGCAAAGATGACAACAGACCTCATGTGGCCTGAGCTTCTCAAGCATCTATGGATTTGCCTCAGTCTAGCTAATCAGTATCTCAATGTAAAAAGTATGCAGGTGAAAGAATGAGGGTGCCAGAGCACTGGGACAGGCTGCCCAGAGAGGCTGCAAAGTCTCATTCTGGAAATTCAGAACCCACCTGGACATAACCCTGGTCAACCTGCTCTAGGTGACCCTGCTTTTAGCAGGGAACTTGGACTAGATGATCTCCAGAGGTCCTTCCAACTCCTACCATGCTGTGAATCTGTGCAAAGAAATGTTGTTTTGAATCGGTATGATTTATCTCCATCTGGAAGAGAAAATAAGTTATATGAATACACATTGCCATTACTACTATATGAGGGCATCTGTGTGAAGGATTATATATTCCTACAGCTATTTTAGGATGCTGCTGCAATGCTAATCAACAAAAAACAGTGTGGGGAAGAGAACCCACTTAGCCAAGGCACTATAACTGGCCTCCTTCTCCAGATGTGTACATAAGAACCACCTCAGGTTCATATTTGACCATCTTAAATGATTTTCATTGCAATTGTTATTTAATGCTTAATAATTCTTGCATGCTTACACAAGAAAGAAACATTTCCATTTGTTTGCATTTCACAGTATCTCAATTTTAAGCTGTCTGGCAACTATGAACATTCATAGGCTTCCAATTACATTCAGGTTTTGGCCAAGAAGGAGAATGTGTGCATGAGGGATATGGCACATGAAATTAATCACCCTACACATTTAAGAGCAAAGACACTTTGCTTCTCCCAGCACTACATATGCTTTTTTTTTTTTTTTTTTTTT
>WBNM01015037.1:0-38710 GCA_013399055.1 Ramphastos sulfuratus | reverse complement strand
TAAGTTTCCACTCTTGTTGACATAAGCCCATTTCCTCAGGGAGAAAGTATGTGTTTCGCAGACAAATGTTATGGCAGGGGATCCTCCCTGGCTGCTGCTACCCTGGCGTGCACAGGTGCAGGCTCCCTAACCCACCCTGCAAAGGAACAGCTGGAGAGAGATATTCCACACTGAAGGATGTGTCACTGCAGGCTCATGTCAGCTTCCAGCTGCAGCACAACATCAGTTTCTTAGACTACAGATCTAATGTCAGGGAAAAATGGCAATTAAAATTCTGGCATCAACACTGAGACAAAACATTTGCTAGTGAGCAATGGGATATTCAACCAGGGACTTTCTTCCAAAAACCTGTGTGTGCATGCAGGAAATCCTATCTTTGAAGCTGTTTTACTTTTGATCATACAAAGTCTGATGTTTTCATCCATTTTTCACCATAATGCTCCTGAACTATCTACATGGCTTAGAAGAAGTAGGGGTGGGAAAAATGTTGCTTTTTAGATGAGTGTGGACCAACGTGGAAAGAGTAGAAATGGATAGTAGGTGACAGTTCAGAGAAGAGGATTCTGGTGTTCAACTGAGAAATAGCTTCCTGACCTGCACAGTAACAGTGACAATTCAAGGGGCAACGGTTTTAAACTAATAGAGGGGAGATTCCAACTAGATATAAGGAAGAATTTTTTTACTGAGGATGGTGAGACAATGGCATAGGTTGCCTGGAGAGGTGGTAGATGACCTATCTCTGGATGGTCAGCTTCCATGTCAGGTAGGAGAGGGCTATGAGAAACCTGCTGTAGTTGAAGAAATCCTTGCTCAGTGCAGGGAGCTTGGAACTAGATGATCTTTAAAGGTCCCTTCCAACCCAAACTGCTGTATGATTCTGTGATACCTTGTGTGTCATGCTCCATCCGTGAAATAAATTTGTGGTTCCCTGAAAATACACTGATAGATGAGAATGTAAAAGACAGCTGGTAACTCTAAGAGAGAATTATTTTTCAAAGTATATATGGCAATATAGTGAAAGAAATAAAATGAACAATAATGCTTGGGCCCTCCCCATCCTGAAAAATACAGTTTAAGAGAGGAAGAAAAATGTGTAAGTACAAATTACAGAAGAACATTTTAAAGGAGGCATTTGAATGAAGGCAGTATCATAGCAAAACCAAACAACAACAACAAAAAATCAGGAGAAATTTGTTCCAAAATGAAGCCAAGAAAGAAGAGAGCATACAGAGGTTCAGACAATCAAAAGAAGCACAAAACTAAACAGAGGTTATGGTGACAGGAAACCACTTAGTTTTATTATGCTCAGATAACGCAGGCTGAAAATGTTTTTGAAACGTCCAACCCAAGGAAATTTCCATAGAGAAGAGGATGTTTCTCAACAAAGAGCTGAATAACTGAGTAAACACCTCAGGGGTCAACGAATGAACACTGGTTTCAGGAGCTTCCTAAGACAGCACCAAAGTTATTTTTTACTTTTTCTTTGCAGTAACATACTGATGAAGAAAATACAAGCCTGAGTATCAGCCATGAGTGATTGTCAGCACACAAGCTCTGCAGGGAATTTGTCTGAAAGGAGAAACAGGCAGATTTTCCAAAATACTTGATGGTGTCCAACTGTGCCCAGTGGAGTTTAGTTTGGCCAGTGGTAACTGTTTGTGAAAGAAATCCCCTGCTAAAGTCTGATATGTTAATGGAAAGCAGACATGGAGGGTAAAGACAAATCAGAAACAAACAGCTATGGTCAACCGAGGCATCATTTCCTTCACTCTGGAGTCAAACAGGGTCAAACTGAGTCAAACTGCAACACATATGAGTGATCTCAGCAGCTCTAGGGAGATTATTCATGGGCTTATAACTCAGACTAGGCTGGAGCCTGCAGCTGAACACAAACTCTACCCAACCCTGTCTTCCAGCCCTAAGAAATTTGTTTTAACTTACATTCTGTATACTTGCTTTTACTTAAATTGCTGTATATACTTAAATACAGCAAAAGAGGATGTAATACTGAACAAATACACAAATTGCTCAGGATAACATAGATGAGAAGTAAAAGTTCTATGTGGTCTCACCAAACAGTGGAAATAATATACAGAGAAGATTTTCTCAGTTCAAAACTCATGAACCTGAAATGTATCCTGGGAAACATACAACACGGAGTAAGGAACAAAAAATAAAGAAGCAGAAGAATGTTATAATGTCATCTCCACAGGAGATGAGTTAACATGCCAATATTTCTTAAACATATGCTGAACTTTATCTGAAATTTTTCTCCTCCTGTATTCATATGCCAGAGTTTATGAGCAACACAAAGAACATTGCTATTATGTAACTAGTTCAGGTTCACCTGAATTTCTCAGGGGGAAAAAAAAATGAAAGAAAGCAATCCTGAGTTAAAAATCACTGTAAGTGCCAAGAAGAAACAGAATTCAGATTGTAGGTGTGATTAGTTCACAAAATATCTAGGATAATCCTGAATGCCTCATAACCTTTGTGTTTCCACTGTGCAGATAAATAAACAAAAGCTATATAAAGTCTTCTGTTGTTACAAAAACCTGTGAGCTGAAAGCTTTCCTCAGCAAGTAGAGGTTATTAGACAAGTAAATATATTAATATTTCAAAGAACATAAGAGTAAGCACTGAGAGGATACCTGCCAAGAGAAGATAAAAGCTCTGCGGTTCAGCTGGGTTCATTGATAGCCTGATCAGTGCACACACAGCTATTGTTTCAGCTATTTTTCCTCACCTTGGAGTGAAATAGGTTTGGGGTTTTTTCCTCCCTCTGTGATAATTATTTTTGACAGTTTCACTGTTTATACGTGAAACTGAGAAACTGTTAATTGAAATAAAAAATGACTCACTGTTTCCAGCAATTTTTGCCAATGTTTTGATCTGTGTCAATCTGAGCTTAATTATTAAGTTTCCTTTAAGGCAAGAGGCAAAACTGAATGTTTGACTTTGGCCCCATACAAATACCACACTCTCCAGATAAATGTCACTTTAAGGATATAAAGAACAGCTAAATAGGGTTGAAAGTCTATTTAATGACTATGCACTAGAGACCTATGGTAAAAATATCTCAAATGAGAAAATATTCTTTTTTTTTTTTAAGAGGATATGAGAAGTCTTTAAAGCCTTTCAGCAGATATGATTAACTATGATATATGGTGTATCATTAACGATGCTGCCAAAGTCAACGTCTATCGGCTGTGAGAAGGAAATTGTTTGGAAAGCCAACTGTGTGTCTCAGGCTAAGGGCAGGCTTTGTGCCCTGTAGCCACCCACACAATCACAGAATCATAGGACCTCTGGAGTTTGTCTAGTCCAACCCTCAGAATCACCTAGAGGATAACCCAGGAAGATGTCCAGGAAGTTTTGAATACTTCCAAAGATAGAGACTCCACAACCTCTCTGGGCAGCCTGTTCCAGTGCTCTGCCACTGACTGGTGGCTGCATCTGCTATCCTAAATATTTTTGGGTATTCAGTGGAAATCCCACTGAGATTTTACAGTTAATGGATAAACTGGATGACCTGGATGGAGGGACAGAGTGTACCCTCAGCAAGTTTGCTGAGGATACAAAACTGTTGAGAGGAGTGGCTGACACTCCACAAGGCTGTGCTGCCATTCAGTGAGACCCAGACAGGAAAGTTGGATGGAGAAGAATTTACATGAAGTTCAACAAGGGCAAGTGTAGATTCCTGCATCTAGGGAGAATAAGCCCTTGTACCAGTAGAGGCTAAGAGTTGACCTGCTGGAAAGCAGCTCTATGGAGAAGGACCTGAGAGTCCTGGTGGATAACAAGTTCACCATGAGCCAGCAATGTGTCTCCTTGTGTCTAAGAAGGCCAATGGTATCTATCCCCTCAGCGGTCCTTTCTTTGCTTTGTCCTTGCTAAGTATTTCCCAGCTGCATCTCTCTTGAGGAAAACTGAGGCAATTGTCTTTGGTCCTACCTGCAATGGATATGGAGAACTTGGCCATTGCAGTCATCACTGTATCAGCCTCTGGAGCCCTTGAAATCTCTGCCCTTTGTTCTCCTGATGAAACAATCCATTCGGTCCTGATTTCTGCACCTACCTGTGGAGTGCTTTTCTGTCATACTTTCTTGCTGTTTGTACTGTCCTTTTCTGGACATGCTCCAAGTTATCAAAATGAGGTGTCCTATAACAGAGACAGCCAAAACATTAATAATTCAAATGGAGCAGAATAGTTCCTTCCCAGGTCCTGTTAACACTTTACCAGAAGGTCATAACATTTTTTTTCTTCTAAAGCAGCATCACACTGCTGACTTGTATGTATTTAACATTCACTCTGAGAATAAAGAGCCCCAAGCTAAGGAAATAAGTATATAAAATACACCCCACCTAAAAACTGTTTACTGCAACACAGGATTCTTTCACCAGGTCACTCCTACTAAATCCAGCAGTAACACAGCTGGAACAACCAGCTTATAGTGGTTTAAAGTGTTTAAATTAATTAAAAGACTAGCAAGAACATTTCATGCAGCCCAAAGGAATTTTGTAGCCCACTGGATGTCAGATGAACATCAGGACTTACATCTGCTTCACATAATGGACAAATCTGCTGTGAAAGGCTGAAGCCTGAAAGGACAAAGAGCAAGTTTCCCATCATTGCCACACAGGCATTTTAGTTTTATTCAAAGACAAACTATTCACCATCTATGGAAAACAAATATCTTTAAAAGCAGCTTAACACAGAGATTTCTGACTAAAAGACAGTTACAGGCATTATGTATGAAACTTTGTGAACCAAAGACATTTTTGTACTTGAGTGAATCCTGGAATTACTTGTACTGATACAAGAGACCACTGCTATCAACCAAGTGGGTTATGGAGCTGAAGAATATCTTTGTGAAGCACAACAGAGGAAAATCTCAGTGCCAATGAGTGAGAGGAACTGGGACATCAAATAAATTTCTGCCTCTTTTCTCTGGAAGAGGGTAACTGAGGTGGAAGAGGCTTTTTTGGCAGGAGCACAGCCAAGTGTGAAGCACAATTCCTGGGGGACCTGAGGAGGACCTTCAGCTGTCACATAGCAGCAACAGAGAAAAATGGATGTCTGCCTCTTAAATAGGTAAAGAATGTTTTCATGCATACTGTATGTAGCTTAGCAAGTGTTTAAAGAATTTCATGTATGTGTGGCAACTTTTACTATAAATTTACAGTAATAAAACTTTGACACTGTACTTCTTATCAGGTACACAGCACACCTTCTAACTGTAACAGGACAAGATGAAATAGCCTCAAGTTGAACCAGAGGAGGTTTTCATTGGAAATTTAAGGGATATTCTTCACCAAAAGAGTTGTCAAGCCTTGGAACAGACTGCCCAAGGAAGTGATGCAGTCACTATCATAGAATCATAGAATGGTCTGGGTTTGAAGAGGCTTTACCATCCTGAGAGCCTCAAATTATCTGTTCAACATCTGAGCCCCACCTCCACACAGTGAGGAGCGTTCCTCTTGGGAGGCAGACCCCACTACAAAGTATTCAATGCCACCAAGCTACTTGCTGAAAATCCTCTGTGCTCAGACATTTACCATTTAGCATCGTGAAAGGCCTCGAAACTGAAGCTACTTAATACAGTTTGAACTCTTTGACAGAGTAAAAAAAACAAACAAAAAACACATCAAGGAAAGAAAGCTTCTCCAGCAAGCTTTTTACTACCTCTTCATTAAGCTTGTTGGAAGTTCCTTCATCGTCTTGAATCACAGCTAACTTAAGTCCTCTGTAGATTTACTACCATGTTTTTCATCTTACAAGGGGAAGCACTACACACTGCAATTGCACTGGAGTAAATAATAAATGACAACACAATTGTGACTTGAAAAGAACATGAAAGCAACCCAGCAATTGCCTAATGAGTTTGAGGAGGAGACTTTTTGACATCTTCAAGCACACATAACAATAGACTTCAATATCTTTTTGCAGTGGGAATTTAAAAAAAAAAAAAGGCATTATAAAATGTAAAAGGAAAGCTCACCTATTATAATGTGGATCGTTCTGCAGGCAGATCTCATTACAATCCTTTTTACAGCATAACAGGAACATTTCCATGATTGTTACTGCAGGGGTACTTCCTTGCAATAAAAAAAAAAAAAAAGAAGAAAAAAAAAGAAATATGCTCATTTGTATATGATTAGATTCAGTGTTGTTACATAATTTTGTGCCCACAGGCAGGCTCTTGAGCTTTGCAATCAGCAGTGGCCAGTGGTGAGGTACTATGACCTGTCAGTGATGGACTCTCTTTTTGTCCTCAGCACACAGCTGTGTTGCCATTTGCTGTCCTGGAAGTCCTTGCTATACCTCACCGTTACCCAGCAAAGAAGAAGGGATTGATCCTGCTAGGATTTGTTGCTTTCCTGTATATCAGTTGGTAAGAATTACATGCTTTTAAAAAACTTTCTTCAAGGGTTCTGCTTTGTAAAACAAGGCCAAAATGGTGTGGCACCCAGGCACATGGGGACAGCAGTCTATTCTGTGGAAAAATCACTTGAATTTCAGCTTTGACCCATGAAAACTATTTCCAGTCATAGGCAGAGCACATTTATTCAAGCACAATACAGGTCCTGAGACCATGTGTGTTATCTCCTGCTCTTTTAAGGCCTCTTATAGAAAAGTGATTAAATTGCCATCATTTTCGGGGTATTTTGAGTTATTTCTGACAGGCTGCAGTTCTTGCTTCTATCAGAATCATCTACTTGCTGTCTTGCTCACTGCAAACCCACCAAATCTCAAAGGTCTGGGGGTCATGAGACAGAAGGGAGTAAAACTCATTTTGGTATTTGGCAGGGCCACATGGCTGAGTTTAGAAGCTTGAGCTAGAAAATGATACTCAGAGCCAGGTGCAAACTGGTGGGTAGGTAGCAAAGAGGCATCTGCCCCAGTGTCACCTTCTACTCCACTGGTGGACCCTGCCTACACTTCCAGCAATGTACCACCTGTTGGAGGGTGATCCTGAGAGAATAAGCTATATCTAACCAGCCCATAGCCATCCACCCACCTTCTCTGTGTGTGTCATGCACCCCTGGAGCTGGGTTTGCATCTACTCCTGCTTACTGCATCTTGGCTGCAGTGCCAGAATGTAGAGGCACTGCCTGCTGCATCCAACTGTGGGCAGCAGCCAAGACTTCAAACCACTCTGAGGATGTCTTACATTGATACTCTGCTCAGGAATGGGTCCATGTAGTTTGAGGGCATGCTGTGATACCACTTTCCAGAGCTCAGGAAACACCCTGGCCCTAGGGTGAAGAATGTAGAACAACTGGTCAGCAGGGAGGTCACTTATCCCCATACAAAGATTGCTGATAAGTCATGGGGACTATGCAGGAATCCATCCTTCTCATTTCTACCCACCAGTTCTCACTCTCAGCTATAGACTACTTTCGGCCCACCAAATGAAAATCTGGAATAAAAAATAAACTGTACAGATGAAATGCTTTGTGACTTGAAGCCCCTTGGAGTAGCTGTGGAAGCAGTGGACTTCACTGCTACATTAGGTAACCAAGTTAAGCACCATTTATACTAATCCAGTCCAGAGCCTAAGAGGATTACAACCACAACTTCCTAAATTCCTTTTCTATGTTCTGGTTCACCCAATTGCTTAATGCCAGTTTTGTTCTGCTTGTCTTTTGACAGCATTTGGGTTTTGCTGTCTTTGAGACCAGACAGCTCTGAGGCAACTGTTGCAGTCATGTGGTCCATGCTTTCGCCTTAAGCCCCTATCAGCTGAGCAATTTCACCTTCCAGGAGACACAGCTCGTACCAGGACCTGAGTTCTCATCAAAGGATGAGGATCACCAGAAACATCAACAAATTTGAACTTTCCCAGTATCTTCTCTGATGTCACATGGTGCTGCCTAGGTCCTGAGTGGAAGATGATCTCTTAATGTGCTTATACACTGTGTCCTAGGGCCCTGATAATGGGATAAAAGATATTAGGCTTTCAGTACTGTTGCTTTCTCTCCTCCTGAGGCAGCAAGGAACCTCTTGTCTGCTTTCTTTTTGCCTCCTTGTCATGGTTCCCTGCAACCACAGCCTACACCTTTCAACTAACAGAAACAGTTTATAGCCTGTGCACTGAAATCTTGACAACAGTGTACACAATTTACTGATGGCACTGCAACCTGGAGATTTAATAGCTCCATTTGGTCCCCTTGTGTTTCACAAGCAACAGAGTCCTTCTTGCAATCCTCTTCTTGAACTGTCACTGTCATAAATATGCTTCATCTGCCCTAGTGCCAATAGGCTGAGAACTGACTGGTCTCTGCCAGGCAGGCAATAGAGAAACTGAGTGACTCATGATGCCCTACGCCAGGTTCCTGCCCTCTGAGTGGAGCTTTACTAGACCTCTGAATACTACTAGAGCTCTGAATACCCATCATGTTCAAAAAGAGAAGGTGGCTTTCAAACACAGAAAACCAGGGCTAAGAGAACTGTTAGGCATGTTAGTTAATTCTTGCAAGGATGAATCTTGCATTTCCGGGTTGCAGTAACTGATGCCTCACTCCTGAAATCACCACACTGAAAACAATGAAGAACTGGCATTTTAAGTCTACTGAAGGAAGTAACAATGGGTTGTCCTTTGCCATTTCCCATTTGTGGAGGGCCACAAAGATGATGAGAAGGCTGGAGCACATCTATGAAGACAAGCTGAGAGTTGGTGTTGTTCAGACCAGAGGAAACAAGGCTCAGGGGAGAACTTATAGCAGTCTTCCAATATTTGAAGGAGGCATACAGGATAGCTGGAGAGGGACTTTTCACAAACTCATCATTGAAAGAACTGTGCATCAAAAGAAGTGTGACCAGCAGGACAAGAGAGGTGATTCTCCCACTCTGCTCTTATAAGAACTCACCAGAAGTGCTGTGTTCAGTTCTGGGGTCCCCAGCAAAGAAGAACACTGAACTGTTGGAGTGGGTCAAGATGAGGGCCACAAAGATAATCAGAGAGCTTGAGCACCTTCCACGTGTGGGCAGGCTGAAGGAGTTGTGTCTGTTCACCCTGGAGAAGAGAAGGCCCTGGGGATACCTTACAGCAGCTTTTCAGTACCTGAAGGGGGCCTCCCTGGGTAGGGACTTTTTTCAAGGGCTGGTTGTGGTTCAAGAGGGAATGGACTGAGGCTTAAGGAGGGTAGATTTAGACTGGATATTAGAAAGAAATTCTTTACAGTAAGGGTGGTGAGACACTGGAACAGGTTGCCCAAGGAGATTGTATATGCCTCCTTCATAGAGGTGTTCAACACTAAGTTAGACAAGGCCTTGAGCAACTCAATCTAGTGGAAGGTGTCCCTAGCCCATGGTGGGGGAGTTAAAACTAGATATCTTTAAGGTCCCTTCCAACCCAACCCATTGTGTCATTCTATGTAGTGACAGGGCAAGAGATAATAGCTTCATGGTGGAAGAAGCTAGATTTAGATTAGAGATTAGGAAGAAATTCTTCCCCATGAGGGTGGTGAGGCACTGACAGGTTTCACAGAGAAGCTGTGGAGGTTCCAGCACTGGAAGTGTTCAAAGCCAGGTTGGGTGTGGCCTTGACCAGCCTGGTCTAGTGGGAGACGTCTGTGCCTATGGCAAGGACATTGGAACTAGGTGATCTTAATGGTCCTTTCCAGCCCAAACCATTCTATGGTTCTGTTACCCCTCATTCTATCATTATGTGCCTTTGTAAAAAGTCTTTCTTCAGCTGTCCTGCAGGCCCCCTTCAAATACTGAAAGGCTGCTATAAGGTCTTCCCAGAGCCTTCTTGTCTCTAGGCTGAACACACCCAACTCTCTCAGCCTGTCTTCATCTGAGAGGTGCTCCAAACCTCTGATCATCTTCATGGCCTCCTCTGGAGCTGCTCTAACAGTTCATGTCCTAGTTATACTCAGGACTGTTGTCTCGGTCTACCCTCTCCATAATTCTGTGCATTGTCTGCTTCTCAGTGATTGATATGCAAGGTAAAATCTTGGTAAAAATTGAAATTTGATGAAACGAAATCTTCAAAATAATGAGCCCCTAACTCTTGAGTATATATTTACAGGTGATTACTCATGAGAAATGAGACTATGTATTTGCAAGTTGTGAGGTTCGTTAGCAAAAAAAAAAAAACAACCCAAAAGCCCAAAAACCCACCCCAAAACTGCCAAGTATTCTGCAATCAGAATGAGTAAGCTGAGGAATCCGGAGGTATGCCTCAAGATAAAAAAAACCTGGCAACACACAGCTCCCACCAAGTCAAGAACTAAAAGTGCTTCAGTAGTCCAGCATAGTCATTCGTGTAGGTTTGAAAACAGAGGTTGGAGCATTTCCTATGAGGCAGGCCAGCTGGCCACACTGCATCAGGATAATCTAGTTCTACATTATAGAAGACAGAGGTGGTTCTCTCTTTGGTTTGCTGCATAAACACACTAAGAAATTAGTAGCCCTGTGCAGTGCAGGACTCATGCTGCTGACATTTGCATGGGCTCCAGTTAGCACCTGGTCTTAGCATTCCTGTTTGGCCTTGCCGTGGCCTTTTCTGCAGGCTTCTAAAAAAATTACCTAGTGTTTTCACAGCCCTGTTTGTTTGATAAAAGAACCTGAAATCAGTTAGTCTCTACACTTAACATTTCCATGCTCAGCCCCAAAACTCCACTATCAACCTCTTCCGTTTCTGCACTTCACCTGTTAGGTGGGCATTAGTGAATCTCTTTTTATAGGCAAGGTAAAAAGTCATGTTTTTTATGCCTTATCCCTTCCTTCTCTAATTAGAGAAAGGAGAAATAATCTTTTCAGACTTTTTTCCCCCCCTTATCACTCTCCTATTCCTCAGTTTCATAACAGAGTTCCAGCCTGTTTGTCACTTCTCTTTGAGGCGTGATGCTTTCCAACCTGGTTAATTCTGTGATTCTGTGTGTAAGGTGGCAGGCTGGTTGCCATCAGAGAGACTGGGGCTGCATTTCCATGTTAGCAGTTGGCATGCTCCTCACATGGGGTGGGGTTTAACCAAGAACTAAGTCTTTTAGGAGTCTTTGGATCCAAAGTCTCTTTTTAGGTGAGTACTGCCCATAGGTAGAGTGGTGAGTGGTACATCTAACAAGTGCTGGAGACATGTCCTGTTTTTTATGTTATTCACTTTTACCATATATATACACACACACACACACATATATATATAGATAAAATACATTAAAATGTCATTTTTCCTTTATTTAATATATGTTTATATTCTTAAGTCCAGGCATTTGCTACCAGCTGCTCTTGTGAGCTGCAAATGAAAATGCTATCAGAGAACTAATAGCCACGGTAACACTGTAGAATAACAGAATGTTTTGGGTTGGAAGAGGCCTAATAAAGGTTATTTAGTCCAACCTCCCTGCACTGATCATGGACATCTTCAACTGGATCAGGTTGCTCAGAGCCATATTCAACCTGATCTGTAATGTTTCCAGGGATGGAGAATCTACCACCTCTCTGACCAACCTGTGCCAGTGTTTTTTGAGATGAATCTGTTTCTTGAGAGAAGAAAAAAAGAAAGACAGGACTTAAGTGTATAAAAAGAAGCCCTACAAACTAGCCACATTCATGCTCTTCCTTTTCCTTCTCTTTCCCAAATGATGTTTTGCAAATGGTTCTGGCACAAAGAAGCAAAGCAGCTGCATCTGTTTGCCACCTACCTCTTCCCCTCCTCTTTTCTTAGACCTCCTACACTGGAGAATACCCCTTGCCTTCTTGCTTCCTGAAAACCTCTTTCCACTCCCAAAACAGTGGTCAACAGTGGCAGAATAGAGATAGCGAGGAAGAGCACTTAGTCTTCACAGACCCTCAAGATCTGGATAGAGGCTGAAAAGGGGTTTTAACTGAAGAGCAAACGTACCTGTGAGTGCTCATTTGAATAAGCTTCGCTTAGAAGAGCCAAGTGCACATCCTGATTTCTGAGCGTTTTGCTATTTTGCTGTGATCATATTGCTGTTAATAGCCAGTGCCACTGGGGTGAGAGCAGAACATTGTGTGCATTTCAACCTGCACTGAAACCCATCTAATGTAGCAGTGGCTCAAGTGTGCTTCACATCAAATAGCCCAAATGCTGAGGAGATGTATCTGACAACTGAACTAATTTTCTCTGTATCAAGATTATTTTGATAAAGCAGCCCTTTGGGAGTTAGAAATCATAAAGTGGTTCTTCTAACTGAATAGTTCTAACCAAAGGTCATTTCTTCTCCTTGCCCAGGGTGCTGTGGATTTACTCTGTAACAGGAGAGTGGGTATATCCTCTCTTTGCTCTCTTCAACCCAGCTGGGCTAGCAGCCTTTTTCGCCGGTAGCCTTGCCGTCATCGTCTCTTTCTACAACTTCGGGGAGTTCCTCAACCGTATGATATGGGGTCAGTCCAAGTTTTGTTTTTCACTTCTATCCACTTGAAAAATGATTTAAAATTAATGCCTGTAATTGCCTGGGCAGGTGGGGAGAAGAAGCAGGCCCTTTTACACTGCAGGGTGGTATTTGAGTGTCTGATAGAGGTTGCAAGGACCTAACCCATTTACCAAACAAACAGATGAAATTGGAGCAAGAATTCCAGCCCTGCCAGATAAATATCTAGGCCAAGTTTCTCTAATATGGCTTGAGATGCACCTCTTAACAGAACAACCATGCTCAAACAAGGGTCCAGAGAAGCCAAATCTCTTTAGCTACTACTCTTACTCCTGCATCATGTCGTGTTTGTCAGACAATTGTTTACTGACAATGTATAAGAAGACATTAGGGTATTTGGGTGACAACATCACAGCAGCTCTGTGAGACAAACAGCACTTCAGAAAATCCTGCAAACCACTGAGAAGTGTACCTGGGTGGAGTGGACCCTCAGCAAGCTTGGTGATGATAGAAAACTGGGAGGAGTGGCTGGCACACCACAAGGCTGTGCTGCCATTGAGAAGGACCTGCACAAGCTAGCATGGTGGGCAGAGGGGTACCTAACAAAGTTCAGCAGGGGCAAGTACGAAGTCCTGCACCTGGAAAGAAATAACCCCCCAGCACCAGTAAAGATTAGGGGCTGATCTGCTGGAAAGCAGCTCTGAGGACAAGGACCTGGGAGTCCTGGTGGACAACAAGTCAGCAGTGTGCCCTCATGTCCAAGAAGGCCTGTGGTATCCTTGGGTGTACTAAGAAGATTGTGACCAGCAGGTCGAGGGAGGTTCTCCTGACCCTCTATTCTGCCCTAGTGAGGCCATGTCTGGAATGCTATATCTAGTTCTGGGCTCCCCAGTTTAAGAGAGAGTTCAGCAAAGCAACAAAGATGATGAGGGAACTGGATCATGTCTGTTGGGAGAGGTTGAGAATCACTGAGGATGTTAAGTACGGAGAAGACTGAGCGACTATCTTACCAATATCAAAAAAGCACAAACTGGAACACAGAAAGTTCCTTCTAAACAAAATGTAAAATGTCTTTACTGTGAGGATAATGGAGTACTGAAACAGGCTGCCCAGAGAAGTTACCAAGTCTCCTTCTCTGGAGAGATTCCAAACCTGCCTGGATGTAATCCTGGAAAACCTTGTCTGGGTGACCCTGCTTTAGTAGTGGGTTTGAACTGCATTATCTCCAGAGGTCTCTTCTAACCTCCACCATTCTGTGGCGCTTTCAAAACATGTCCCTTCTGTTGTGGTAGCAGTAGAATCAATAGTGATTGAAAGAAAACAAAAGGCAGTTTCCTGAGACAAATGAGTAGTTAGAAAAAGGAAAAAAAAGTTATTTAGGAGGAAACAGTCCACAGGCACAAGCAAGAGCAAAACTGATGAAGCACCTTTGGGGGAGTTGGCATGAGATATTATTATTATTATTATTATTATTATTATTATTATTATTATTATTATTATTATTATTATTGTTGTTGTTGTTGTTGTTGTTGTTGTTGTTGCTGCTGCTGCTGCTGCTATTATTGTTATTATTGTTATTGTTATTGTTGTTATATTGTCGTTATTATATTGTCATTATTATATTGTCATTATTATATTGTCATTATTGTCATTATTATTGTCCTTATTATTTCACTTTGTGATTTCCTCTCTTTTTCGCTCAAGATTAGGTTTTTGAGGATGAAAGTGTTTCTGTCAGGAAAATGTGTGTCTTTTATTTAGGACAAATATGTGAACATTTGCAATTTCCTAAACTAGCTTTCTGATGAAAGAAAAAACCCTGTAAAAACACCTCTGAAAGAAAGAAAACACCCTCCCTCTGTTCTCAGGGAACATTTGATGCCTGATCATTTTTGTGAAGTCTCACATGCCTGTCAAGCCAGAGCAGGGTGTCTGTAGCTAGTCTCTCACTATCCATATTCAGCTCCCTATAAGCAGAAGATTGACTTTCAAATGTGCTGAATAACAAACTTCACCGCTTGATACTTTTGCAAATAAGCTGCTTGCACTACATGCCCGTGTTTGGAAATTTTGGATGAACTCTCTTCTTGCATAAACATGATAGGAGATGAGGATTGTTGGTAAATGAAAACAGATCTTCAGCCTTGCTGCAGTATCTCTGGTTTAAGAGACATTATATAAATATAAATAGTGGTTAGCAGTAGTAACTATTACTAATCAAAGGCCACATCGCTACGAGATGGTAGAGGTCTTTGTAAGAGATCTGATTCCTGACACCACCTAGGTATCAGATTTTTCCATCACTGATTACACATTAGTCATTTCAGGCTTAGAATATGCCTGATACGTAATTGGAGATAATCAGAATTAAAGTAATTTGATTTCCAAGGTGATAATTAATTGGACAAAAGGTCATGCCAAGCAGAGATCAAATTAACAGCAAGAAGTATGTGTTTTGAACAGCTATAAACACTAAATAAATTAACATCTTGTGAGTATAAAAGATTTCTAAAGAAACTGATGCAAGCACTCAACTTTCTTTTCTGTGCACACAGAAAGGCTGACAATTGCCCCCAGCTGTGATAGCATAAATCATAGAATGGCTTAGGTTGAAAGGGACCTCAGGGATAATCTACTCCAACTTCCCTGCCATGTACAGAGACACCTCTTGACTAGACCAGGTTGCCCAAGCCTTCATCCAGTCTGGCCTTAAACACCTCCAGGGAGGGGACATCCACAACCACTCCAGGCAACCTATTGCAGAGTCTTACCATGCTTGTACTGAAGAATAGCTGCTAAGATCCAGTCTACATTTACTGTCTCTCAGGTTAAAACCATTTTCACTAGTTCTGTCACTAGACACCCTTTTAAAAAGCCTTCCTGAAGGCTCTCTTCAGGTACTGGAAAGCAGCTATGAGGTACTCCCCTTCCAATTCCCTCTCTCTGAGCCTGTCCTTGTAGCAAATGTGTTCCAGCCTTTCAATCGTCCTTGTGGCCCTCCTTTGGACTCACTCCAGCAGTTCTGTGTCCTTATTATGATGTTAACCTCAGAGAATATAAATGCAGCATATACAACATCCTTCATTGATATCCGGTGCTCTTTTGCAGTCCATGAAGGTCTCCTATCTGTGGTGGGCCTTCTTCTTCGTGCACTCGATATTTTTCAAAGGGGCCACAAAATCTTGGCCTTAACAATTTCATGGTGGTTTCATTCACATGCAGGATCTCTCCTTGCATTACAGTTCTCCATATTTGTGCAGACTCTTGCTACTTCATGTACGTCCTCAGGTCATCGTCCCCAGGGTTGGCAGCGTTCCCTGGATACGCTGATAAAAGAAGCTGCAAGCTGCACTTCAATAGCTGCAGCTCTGTGGTATTCAGGGCTGCAATTTGATAATATGGGGGCTGTGGCAGCAACAAATTCTCAGTAAGGTCTTGCCCACCACCTCTCACTCCTTCCTACTACACTCAAGAGAAGGATGAGATTTCCTTAAGCTGATACTGATAACAAGGTCTCAATAAGCATTGAAACACAGCCAAAAAGAAGCTATTCCAAATTACAGCATGCCAGAGTCTTAATGCATTCCTGACTGAGACAAATCTTTGGCTAAGCATTGCCAGAGTAAAATGAGCTGCAAACTGAATGAAGACTCAATTCCAACTTACCTTTGTTTGTGCAGCAAAAATGCTCCCACATACTTTTTGTCATCCTACCCTTTCTTGTCTCACTTTCCTGTTACAGGCAGGAAGAAGATGCAGTTAAAAATAACCCTGCAGTAAAGAAACATCACCAAACAACCAAAACCAAAATCACTCACCACCACCAAAAACTACACACAAAGCAAATCAATCTGTGGTGAAAGAGGACAGACCTCTTCATCCCTCCATTTCGTCTACTCTGCCCATTTCCTACTTTCCCCGAAAGAGAATGAACATAGAAGGATAGTTTTGCCTTCTCTCTTATTTCCTGCTCGGTGCCCTAAAGGCATAGCTTGAGTTTCAGAGTAGAGCTGTTGTTTGCTGGGTTCCTATAGACACATCTGGAAATATGTTCTACAATAACTCCTGTAGCAACTGCACAGTTAGACCTGATGGTCCTGATGCTGGTGGCATCTGCCAAGGCAGCCCTGCCTGCACCCCAAAGGGAAAGGCTCTAGGGGAACTTTTCCACTTACTGAGTTTGTGCCTAGAGAAGTTGTGTTTATTCAAAGGTGCACGAAGTGACCGACAAATAGGTCCAGGCAAAAAGCAAGGCTGCTTTCTTTCTGGTCTTGCAAACTGTAAACTGCAAATGAAGCTTGTCCTACAGCATACCTTGCTTCATACAGGCTTTCTTCCATGTCCTTTTATAGCTTCACTTTTCCTAAAACCAGCCACATAAATCATAAAACTGTAGTATGTTTTGGGTGGGAAGAGACCCTTAAAGGTCATCTAGACCAACTCCTCTGCAGTCAGCAGGGACATCTTCAGCTAGATCAGGTTGCTTAGAGCCCCATCCAAGCTGACCTTTCATGGGGCAGCCACCACCTCTCTGGGCTACCTGTGCCAATGTTTCATTGCCCTTACTGTAAAAAATTTCTCCCTTATCCAGTCTAATATCCACTCTTCATTTAAAACAACCACTGCTTGTCCTAGGCTCTACTAGAAAGTCTGTCCCAATCATTCATATAGACCCCCTTTAAATACTGAAAGGCTGCAAAAAGGTCTCTCTGGAGCCTTTTCTCAAGGCTGGATAACACCAACTCTCTCGGCCTTTCTTCACAGCAGAGGTGTTCCAGCCTTCTGATAGTTTTTGTGGACCCACTCAAAGAGGTCCATGTTTTTCCTATGCTGAGGAATCTAGAGATGGACATTTACTCCTTTTCACCCTTACATGTATACTCAGCTCCAACATCTTCCAAAGTGTCTGGATGACAGAGATCAAAAAGATCCAGGATCATTTCTGAGAGCTGGAAAATCCAGTTTGTCAAATAATACAACCTTGATTTCCCTTTTCAGAACAACCGAAAGATGCCAGACCCTAAATTTGTTTTATTATTTATAGACAAACTGTTTCATACAATATTGGAGCCTTTAAAAATGTATTATCTCTCCTGTGCCTCTCCTTTGCCTTGCACAGTTGGATTGGTGGTAACTAAGGCAACCCAGCTGCACAGCCACAGAGGCACAGAAAATAGTACCAGTAATGACTTTTTTTGTGTGTGCATTTTAAATCCCAGAGTTTCTAGAGTACTAGACAATGTTGAGCAATACCAAAACTCCAAAGAGGATAATTGGAAACAACAGGGTGATTCTTTTCACTGCCACAAATTCACCTCAGCCAAGAATTTGGCTGCAGGGTCCAAGTACCAAAAATGAACCCTACGATAGCTTCTCCCATTCTCAGTGGGTCAAAAACATCTTGTAGGCAGCTGCTTTCATGTTACTTTGACCTATAAAACTAGAACCCTCAAAAATAAAACAAGATTTTCCTCGAGTTTTGCTCCTGGTGAGGCATTCAGATCCTCAGAAGAAATTCAGATCAAAGTTCTTCACATCAGACAGAGAAACATTTCAGGTGACATCTCTTCTTTGGCATCAACATTTGAAGATGGAGCATTTGTCTTCGATCTAAGGCACCTGGGGTAAAAAAAAAAATCCAAACAACATTTATCAGCTGCTTAATTTCACAATTTTGACATGGAGGTGGATAGGAACTACAGCCAGCAACAGTTACCTGGTCCACCAGTGACTGAAAAGGCACAACAGGCAAACCACTTGCAAGATTTTACAGTCACAAGGCCTCTGCCAAGTCCAGAGAAGTGTTCGTCACCCACTGATGAAACTGTCTTTTGGGAGACAAATGGGGCAGAAAGCAAGGTAGGCTGGTGAAGTGGGCAGCAGTTCCAACAGATCCATGTCTGAATGTTTGCTGTGCTCCAGAAGGAAACCTTGGGTCAGCAGGCAGCTGAAGAATTTAATGGAATTAAATCCAGAATTAGAGGTACTATAAAGCAAGGGCTAAGGCAGTACAAGAATAAGAGCTGTAGCATTCAGGCAGAATGGGAAACTTATGGTGGAGTGACTTCCTCATGCACAGATGGATGTGCTGCACCATGAGATCTTGGATATCTTTTGAAGACGTGGCTGAAATTTATTCACCTAAGGCTGAGCTAAAGTTAGGCAGCAATCTTTAACGTATTTTTCCTCTTCTTTATTATTTTTGCATAAACACATTTTCCAGAAACATGTTTTAGAAACCGCTTCTTTGCCCTGGGTTTCATTTGTGTCTTCACCTGCTTGTGAAACCAAGCAAGCTCTTGTAATACCCTGAAGCCAGCTACTGGGAAACCCAGATTGTGTGACAGAACAAGAATCTGTGTGATAAAAACCATCCTAGAATATGATCGAACTCGCAGTGCTCTCATTCTTCTGAGCAGCTGTTTGAGAGCGCAGAAACCTGAGTGGCAAATAAAGGGACACAGAGGGCAGCTGTGTGTGGTACTAAGTCATTCTACCATTGAACTGGTACAGGCTTATGAATGTTAAAGTGCTTGTTCTGCAGGTAACTATTAATCCACACACAGGTTTCACCCTTTGTTATTACTGCATCCCAGAGGGGTTTTTAAACTGAGCCTCCTTTCCAGAAGACATTCTTCATTTAAAACCATAGAATTGTTTAGGTTGGAAAGGACTTTTAAGATCACTGAGTCCAACCACTATCTAACTCTATCAAATCTGGTGCTAAACCATGTCACTCAGCAGTGCATCTCTGCATCTCTTAAAACCTTCCAGGAATGCTGATTCAACAACCTCCCTGGGGAGGCTGTTCCAGTGTTTCAGAACCCTTTCAGCAAAAAAAAAATGTTTCTTCTAACATCCAATCTAAACCTCCCCTGGTGCAACCTGAGGCATTCTTGCCTTGAAAAACTAAGAAGCGGTGTCCAGAGTCTGTCTATTTCTTTCAGTGGACATATAATATTTATATCTACAATTTCACTATATTGCCAGTGATGAATGGGGCTCAAATTTAAGAGGATTTACAACCCAGTTTGCAAACTAAATAGGATACTTACTTTTATCTCATCCATTCATCCTAGTTGTGCCACAAACCTGTGATGGCATATTTATATCCCTCATATTTGTCACTCCCCTGAGCTGCAGTTTACCCTCTGAGTAGAGGAGTTCAGCTATTTAAAGGAAACCTAGACCATCTGTCACATACCCAGCTCTTGCTGACAAGTTTATCTGATGATCCACTGGAGACAGACCAGATCGGAAGCTCTGGCAACCCAGGGCTTACAATCTTGTCACTGGAGGCCATGCACAACAGGTGCTTTGTAATATACTGTCTCTGGTCTAATAGGTTAGAGGGGATTTGGTGGAGTTCTTCCAACCCCATCATTCAAATATCTGTTTGGTCAGTACAGAACATTTACAGGATCATTTGAGAAGGAAGAAATGACAGAATTTTGTTTGATATTAGGTCAACTGCAAGCTGGAGATAAATAAAATACAGCAATTAGTGTTTCAGGGCTTCTGAGGTGTATGGAAAAGGAAAGCACCTTGAGTTCTCCACAAGCAAACAATCATCAGCAGGGAAAAAGAGAGATTGAAACAAGGTACCCAAATACATTCGGTTATTGGCACACTTTGTGCCCCATGGTAACACATCTGGTCTCTAGCTCATGCTTCAGAAAGCTGTGGGTCTTCAGTACATTCTGTGCTTTCCTGGCCAGCCAAGATGCTCCAAACATCTTAGCATTAGGGGTTAATTATCTGCTGCCCTTCCAGACAAGCTTTATTTTTAAAGCTTCATTTTTAAAGCTTCTTTTCACACATTCTTAAACCAAACCAGGTTTGTTTGGTGGTGGATACTTCTTCTCACTAACAAAGTACCATTACTCTTAAAGGATGTGGCCCATTATAGATTCCAAATCATTCCTTAGTAGTTGTGCAAATTTTACTTGGGACATCCCAGGCTTATTTGACTTCTGCGGTGCTTCAGCATTAGCAGATGGCCCAAACCATACAGTCAGAGCTTACTCCCAGTCCCAGATGGGTTAGGTTCCTCAAGAAAGTCAGGAACAAGGAGCCAGCTTCGTATCTTCTTCCCAACAGCGTGCTTGATCTGTGAGAGGATTTCTCTGTTGTGCCTTTTTATCCAATAATCCTTCCTCCTTTGCCTCTGAACAGGAGATTCAATAGTAATACTGGACTACAGGCGGAAAGGCAAGTGAGTCATCTTCTTCGAGCCAAACAATCTCTCCATGGATGCTGAAGCCATGAAGCAGAGGAAAATAAATGCAGCTGTGATAAATCCTTTCTCCAACACATTGCCACTTCTGGTGAAGCCATTATGTCATGAGACATATGGAAAACTGATGGAAAATATTGCTTGCCTCTTACATGATAACTCAGCGACTGCTATAAATAAGAAAATTGTCTTCATCTGTTGACACGGACTTCTCATCTCTTGCACAATGTACGTGAGGATGTGCCCATCACTGGTAAATGAACTCCCTCATGAGCTTGGCACCACTTTGTAAAAGACTGGTGAGTGCAAGCCAGCTCGTGTTTGGATTGCCCTTTGTCAAATCTGGAAAAAATTAAGAGGAGGGGTAATTTTAACAGTGCTGTGACTTCCAAGCTAGCTAGATAACAAATTGGGCTAACAAGGGTTGTAATTAGCGATGTCTGCTCAGAGAGTTCACCATGAAGCCAAGTTCTTTTAATGAGAAACATGCTAGAATATTAATATGCATCATATCTCCCCTCCATTCTAACAGGAAATGTAAATGCAAGGCTTTCTTCCTTTTTCTTGGTTTCAGTTAATCTCGCAGCAAAAGTAACCTAATTATACTGACTGTATGATTGCTTTGACAGAAAGCATGTTAATTTAAAGCACTGTTTAACATAAAGCTGCCTGCCATATAATTACACTGCATTCACATGTTTACTAATCTTGCTCAATATAGTTGATTTCTGTTATTAGCCTCAACATCTCGTTAGCATCTAAAACACCGGAGATTTGCTTTTCAAACCACAATAAACAGGCAAACCCAACAACAGCATAAGTGTTCCTTAATGGTCAATGTGAAAAAGAAAGATCTCTGTTATTAGCCTTGCATTTAAATGAGGATTTGAAGCTAGTTGCAGTACTTAAACGTCTTCATTGCCAAAACCCCTGGCTTAGAGCTGCTGTTCATGCAGTTCACTGAGGTGTTATTTTCAGCTTTCGAATGCCACTGGAGCTTAGTGAAAACGAAACACATTGTAAGCTGCCTGTGGGCAATAAAAATAAAGAGTGTATACATAAGGTTGTTCTTGTCACATGTTAAGCACCTGATAAAATTCTAGTCTGGAAAGTTAACACACTAGGGCTGGACCCTAAACTAAGTTAACTCAATGAAAGACGTGCACGTATTCAATAATTCCCAGTTTATCCACATGACGCACTCCACCTAACTTTGTAAGGGCAATGGAAGCAGCTACACCACCCTCAGCCTCCCTTTTCCCGTGAACTTAAAGGAGAACATGGAAAGAATTTAGCTGGAAAAATGCTGGTCAAAGGAAGTTTTTCAGAAAAGAGGATAGAAGATAAAAAAGGAAGTGAATTAGGGAAGAGGAGAACATTCAGGAGACTCCATGTACAGGTTCGTTGGGTATTTTTTTCTCTCTCTAGTTTTTAATTCTTTCATTTTGTACTGATAGTCCAGTGCAAATGGTTTAGATGTCAGAAACTCCAAACAAAGCCTGGCCCTGACACAGAGGGATAGTTCTTTCCACATCCGACCAGAGGAGCGGAATGGCATGTCTTGCCTTTGGATGCTGAGCACACTAGGATTACCTCCAGGATCTGGCATGGCGACTGTGCTGCTGGCTCCAGGGATCTGAGAACCATGTCCTGTCAAAAGCTGGCCTAAGAGTCTGGCTTCCAGTTACAGAATCACAGAATATTTGAGGTTGGAAGGGGCCTCCAGAGATCATAGAGTCTACACCCCCTGCCAAGGCAGGATCCCCTAGGGTAGTCCACACAGGAATGCATCCAGGGGGTTTTGAAAGGCTCCAGAGAAGGAGACTCCACAACCTCTCTGGGCAGCCTGTTCCAGTACTCTGTCACCCTCACTATAAAGAAGTTTCTCCTCATGCTGAGCTGAAACCTTCTATGTTCCAGTTTGTATCCACTGCTCCTTGTCTTACTGCTGCGGAGCACCAAAAAGTGATTGGCTTCCTCCACTTGACACCTACCCCTCAGATATTTATACACATTGATCAGATTTTCTCTCAGACTTCTCTTCCCCAGATTAAACAGCCCCATGTCTCTCAGTCTCTTTTCATAGGGGAGATGCTCAAGTCCCCTAATCATCATTGTTGCTCTCCATTGGGTTCTCTCCAGCAGCTCCCTATCTCTCTTAAACTGCAGAGTCCAAGATTGGACACAGTATGGTGTGGTCTCACTAGGGCAGAGTAGAGGGGGAGAAGAACCTCCCTAGACATGTGCATTGGGAAAACAATGAGGAACCCCTGCCCCAAAACCAGAACTGCTGGGATCCCATGTTTGCTTTGCTCCTTTCTCTGATGCCCCTGAAGAGCTGTGAGGAAGAAAGCATGCACTGCCATTTACAAACCAGCATGTTCAGGTGATTTCGAGAAGGCCTTACGGAGGCATTCTGAGCGAGGATCTGGCCTTTACAACATTTACACCAGATTCCTCTTTTCAGCCTGTTTCTCTCACTGATTTTATTTTGGGTAAGTATACGAAGTCAGTCAGAACTGTTTATTTATAGCTGTAGATTTTCATGGCTGTATAAATTAGATGTTATTACTGAATGAGATGCCCGCCCACTCACCCAGTGCAGCTGCACAGGAATCCTTTCATGCTGCCCGACCGTACGCAGCCTCAATCTGGAGGAAAACAACATGCTTCCAGTCAGACCAAGGCACCGCTGCTTAAACCCTCGGGTGAAAAAAACAGCAATTAATTTTTTTCCACACAGCATTGGGAGTATGACAACCACAATTACCTAATATTATTTAGACCTACCACTTTTGTTTGGCAAAGATAAAATGAAGGTTTAAATTCACCAGATTAAAAAAAAAACAAAAACCAAAAAACAGAAAAAACAACTCTACCCAGACTAAATCCTATTCCTGCACTTTATGAGATTAAGCAATTTTCCTTGGAGGGAGCAAGGGGGGTGGAGACGGTCAGGGGAAGTAAAACAAAAATTGGTTGTTATTAGAGACAGAATATCCTCAGAAAATAAGGATTCGTCCCATATGCACATAGAGCTATTTCCAGCAGAAACAGCTGGAAAACAATATCCATCACTTTTAGGAGCTTTCATCTTAGCTCACACCTTTGTCACAGTTTACTCCCATAAAAAGCATAGGCAAATGCTCCTTCATTCCCTCCTCAGTTTCCCACACAAATTTCTTGGTTTCTATGTCTGCCAGACCTTCGGGGTCACAATTTGACCTCAATAACATAATTTAGGATTGTTCCAAGCCTTCAGCAGAACTACTGAAGATTTACTTTGATGGATAAGGGGCCAGGATCTGGCACGGAGGAAATATGCATTTACATTTTACCAAAGTGTCTAAAATAGTTGCCGGCGAAGGCTGAAATTCAATTTGAGACCTTGCGTTCACTTGGCAGAGCACAGAATTTAAATGTTTTGTGCCACTGAATCAGCCACAGAGTCTCAGGAGTATTTGTAAGAGAAGGCTTAGAATCAACCATGAGAGCCAAACTAAGACCCACTTCCCAGGCATGTGACTCAGTAAATGCTGGAAAAAACCCAAAACTGTATTCATTTATGGGTTCATGTTAATTTTGGTTAGTATGTAACCTTACTGATTATCTGGCTACCTCTGAGGGAGAGGTATTGGCTGTGTGGATTCACATGAATAACCTCAATATCAACTCATGCTTTTGAACTAAAGCTACAGCTAAGAACTTTTTGTGATTGAATGAATCATTTGGAAAAACAGCAAGTAAAAAAAAACAAATACAGTGACAGTAGATCAAACATTGTAGCAAGTGGCCAAAACTTCCAAAATAAAATTTTAGGCCTCTTTGAAGCCTCCAGAGACCCTACCCTATAAAGAGTCCAATGCTTCTGAAGAGCAAACCTGAAGGTCTTTGGTATTGATACACTTCAGTTTAACTTCCAGACACTGGTGTGTAAAAACATGGGTCTGAGTAAAAACCTCAAGAATATGGCCCAATAATAGTTCTGAGCTATCAAATTTAATAACAATATTTGGTGTTTCCAATGTCACCTTCTATCAGATGCTCTCAGAACATTTAAGCAAACATTTAAGTTCCTTTCACCTTCAGAGGGCAATTTCCCTCACTAACCAGAGAACAGCACACTTATGAGAAAATAACTTCTTTTTCTACACCTGAGACAAACACAGCTACCTCCTACAGTAAGGAGGACAATTTGTTTTCAGTCGGGGAGGACTAAGTTTCTCAAGGAGAAGAGGCAAAGCCCTACAAATATGTATCAACACATACCTGCTTTTTATTTTGATATGTTTGCTCAGATTTTTCTCAAGGAACCACCTAGCAATGAAGCCATCACCAATTGTCAGGTGAAAGGCACATTTGCCACTTAAAAGTTCACCTGTGACAATCACCACTCCTGTGTTTGGAAACAGGTGGCTTTCCTTCTGCTGCTTTTCAGCCTAGAAAGTAGGAGGCTGAGAAGGGGATCTTATAAATGCATACAAATATCTGAAGGGTGGAATTCATAAGGATAGGGCTGGTCTCATTTCAGTGGTGGCCAGGGATAGGACAAGGAGCTATATGTACAAACTAGAACACAGGAGGTTTCACTTGAACTTAAGGAGAAACGTCTTGTCTTTGAGTGTCACAGAGCACTGGAACAGGCTGCCCAGAGAAGTTGTAGAGTCTCCATCTCTACAGACTTGCAAAACCTGCTTGAATGTGTTCCTGTTCAACATGATCCAGGGACTGGACTCAACGATCTCCAGAGTTCTCTTCCAACACCTAGCATTCTATGATTAGGGTCAAAAACTCTGGTAGCAGCATCCCCTGGCTCTGACACAGCACACAGGAAAGGGTCCATCAGTGATAAGTTCAGACCCCCAGGCTACAGAGTGTTGCAGAGACAGGTGACTGTACCCTCCTGCCTTAGCCAGGCAGAAGTCACCATTTCCATAGCAGAGGCAAGCAGCATGTGTCCTTGCCTTACTGAAGGAGCTTGCATCCTTGCAAGGACGTGATGAGTGGTTACGGTGTGCCAACCAAAGTGTCAGTGCCAAAGCAGGAAATGAGGACACATATAGGTAAGAAGAGGAGCTCCACACCTCAGTATTTGTTTCTGTCAGGCTTTTCTAGACTCTGACTGAAACAGTTTTGGTTTGTTTTCTTTGGATCAAGTGCACCATCAGCAAGTCTGCTGATGACATCAAGCTGAATGGTGCTGTTGACACACCTGCAGGAACGCATCCATCCAGAAAAACTTAGACAAGCTTCAGAAACGGACTTAGGTGAACCTCAGGAGGTTCAGCAAGGCCAAGTGCAAAGTCCTGGCACCTGGGTCAGGGCAAATCCCTGGTATCGATGCAGTCTAGGGGATGGTAGGATTGAGGGCAGTCCTGAAGAGACAGACAGGGATACTGGTGGATGAAAATGTGGACATGAGTCAGCAATAAGCACTCACAGCCCAGAGGCCAACTATATCCTGGGCTGTGTCCAGAGAAGCCTGGCTAGCAGGTCAACAAAGGGGATTCTGCGCCTTTGCTGTGCTCTGGTGAGCCCCCACTCTGCAGTGCTTTGGCCAGCTCTGAAGTCTGCAGTACAAGAAGGACATAAACCTCTTGGAGAGAGTCCAGAGGAGGCCACAAAAACAATCTGAGGGCTTGAACAACTCTGCTATGAAAGTAGGCTTGAGAGAGTTGGGGTTATTCATCCTGGAGAAAGAGAAGGAAAACCTCATTGCAGCCTTTCAGTACTTAAAAGTGGCCTAGAAGGGAGATGGGGATAGACATTTCAGCACGGCCTGTTATAGCCAGATAAGGGGTGGTGGTTTTAAACTACATGGGGGAAGGCTCAGCATGACATTTTTTACACTGAAGATGGCGAGACACTGGCCCAAGTTGTCCAGAGAGGTGGTAGATGGCCCACGCCTGGAAAACATTCCAGGTGAGGTTGTTTAGGGCTTTGAGCAACATGATCTACATGATGTCCCTGCTCAGTGCAAGGGGGTTAGACTAGATGGTCCTCAAAGCTCCCTTCCAGCCAAAACCATTCTCTGATGCAGTGCATTTAGGAAGTCTGACTTTGAAAAGGAAGAAATACACTTCAAGGAAGGACTCCTGCTACTACTGTCTCTAATATCCCAGGAAAAAAAAAGGGGGGGGGGGGGGTGCGGGGGGGGCTAAACTTCAGCACTTTCGCTGAGTCCTGACGTTTTGATAATCGCAGTTCGGTTAATTACCAGCACGAGGCGGGGGAGGTCGGAGGAGGGGTTTGGGCTGCCCTGGCGCTCCCGAGGCTCCACAGCGCCACCTGGCGGCGCCGGGGGGAGACGGAGCCACCGCGGCCTCCCTCTGCGCAGGCACAGAACGGGCGCGGAACCTCCAGGGCAAACTCCCGGGTCTGCTCGGCCGCCCTTAAGCGCAGAGAGGAGCTGTGTCTCAGTCCAGGAAGCTGTCTCCTCTCCCCATCTTTGCAGCTTGTCGCAGCGTTATATGGAGCCGCGGAAAAGCTGCTGCTGCGGGTTATTTCACTATTATTATGTCACTGGTATTTCAGCTGTGATGCTGCAACTGGGGGTCGCTGCAACATTATGAACAGCGTTAATTAATATTTCATTACAGGATGCAGCATTTGGCTTTGCCACAGATGCAAGAATGTTTACTCCTCACGTATCAGTGGAGACTTTGGGCACAAAGCAAAATAATTTTCACTCATCCATCTGTGAATCCAAACCACCCCAAAGGAAACCCCACACTGCTATGTCACCTCACAGCAAATCAACATCATTTTGTTAAGTCAAAATCATAGGGAGAGTAAAGAGAAAGTTGGTTTTAATGGTCAAGATGTGCAAAGCAAAGAAACAAAAGTCAGAGCACATTATCTTTAGCCATAGTTTCAGGCTGTTCTTTTTTCTTTTCCTCGCCCCCCCCCCCCCCTTTTTTTTTTTTCCACTTTCTTTCCTTTAAAACAGATGTTGCCAAATAGTTTTGACCTTGAATCACACATACTTCAACCTTCTGAGGAACAACCCCCAGGCTCTAAAGCATTACGTCGCTAAAGTAGCCTCCTTGTCCCTAGCTGCCAAACAATAGCCATTGTTTCTGTAGGATCTAGCCAAAAATAATATGATGTGCAACTGCCTTCCTGCAGTTGTCTTTGCAAAAGTACTTAGAAGTTCCAGAGATGACCGTATGGATGGGTTATGGCACAAAGAAACAGAGGAGCAGAACATCTTGAGAAGCATGTAAAAAGTCCTATTCCACCCATTCCAAGTGTAAGAAAGGGGTAAGGGATAGAAGATAAAATAAGCCTTGGGAGAAAGAGGTATGTTAAAAGACAGTGAAGTGCTTAAGTGAAGCAGCTGGGTTTATGTTGTTGTGCAAGCAAAACACATCTCAAACATTGGAGTATTCTGTCCATGCGCTCCTATGGCTAAATCTTATGCATTGTTGAATAGGTGGTTGTGTGATTGCACCTTAAATGGTGCTTTTATGCAGCTCTGATTTTAAAAAGATGAGTTGCAAAGAGGGAAAAAGCTGCTTCAGCCCTTTGTGTTTTTCTCTTTTAGCATTTTTTCCCCTCCCTTTCTTCTGCTTCATCTACAACCTTGCCAGTGTAGCTTCTCAAAGACACAAACATGAGTTTGAATGAATGACTGTTTGTGGGGGAATGGCTACTCCTCCTGGCTGGGGAAAGAAATGATTTGAAGATGAAATAGCAGGAAATCACAGGGAACACAGACACTGATAAATAGACAGAGCCCAGAGGTTATGGGTAGTCTGCAATGAACTCAAAACTCTGCAGAAAAGCAGATGGAAGGGGAAAAAAACAAAAGGGAAAAGAAAAATGGGAGTTATTTCAAAGTGCCTCCTTAATAACTGGATTTATTTCCTACCTGTAGTTCAACACACACTAGTGAGGGATCAGCTTAGCTTTTCTGCTTTCAACAGTCCAGGTGACAACAGAGGCATTGTGCTGGTTTGAGGCTAATTGGAATATTTTAATAAGAAAAATTAGATCATTGGGTGTGAAAAGAAAATAATAATGAGGTCTGTATCAGTAATTGGATTGCTGAGGGATATAAAAAGTCAAAATATAAACAAAGTTCTCATTCTGTGCCTTCAGACTTCACCTTGTTCGCTTCTCTGCCTGAACCTGTGTAACTCGATCTAATAATTTCCTTCTAACCCCTTACTGGATCTGATATCTCACCTCTGATCTCTGCAACTAATCAGGTGAGCTTTACAGGGGGCTTATTTGGTTATCTGTCTGAGATGAGGGGGGTGGGAAGGGAGAAGGGGGTTAGTTGAGAGTCCTCCTGAGCAATTTCCTTGTCTGGGAGGGATTTTTGAATTTCTGTATTACTTTTAACTTGTATATAAATGTAAGTATGGTGTATGTATATATGCTTGTTAAGTTGTGCTATGCTATAAATATAGCTTCATCTTAACTTCCAAGCCATCTGAGTTAGCCTGGTGAATCCAAGTGTGTGTGTGTGAAATTCCTGATCCAGCACAGGCATCTTTGTCAACCAGTGGAACTTTACATCATTGTGTGTACTGTGCATTTCCTGATCTAAAGAACATTCATTTTCCATCAGTAGTACATTTATCTGATCAACAAAGCAAGCCATGGACAAGATGGAGAGCTGGGCAGAGAGGAATCCAATGAAGTTCAAGGGCTAGTGTAGTAACCTACACCTAGGAAGGAACAATCCCCCATACCAGTACAGACTTCCAGTTGATCTGCTGGAAAAACAGCTCTGTGGACAAGGACCTGGGAGTCCTGATGGACAAATTAGTGATGAGCCAAGAAGGCCAGTGGTACCCTGCAGTGCATTAAGAGGAGTGTGGCCAGCAAGTCAAGGGATGTTCTTCAACTCCTTCTGCTGTGTCCTAGTGAGGCCACATCTGGAGTATTGTGTCCAGTTCTGGGCTCCCCACTTCAGAAGAGACAGCCAACTACTGGAGAGTCCAGTGGAGGACTACTTAGATGATGACTGAACTGGAACATCTCATTTACGAAGAAAGGCTGAGAGACGTCGTCCTGTTTAGCCTGGAGAAGACCGAGAGGGCATCTTCTCAGTGCTTATCAATATCTAAAGGGTGGAGATCAAGAGGATAGGGCCAGGCTCTTTTCAGTGGTGCCCAGCAACAGGACAAGGGGTAATGGGCACAAAATGGAACACAAGAAGTTCCACCTAAAAATGAGGAGAAAAATGATTCCACGTAAGGATGTCAGAGGACTGAAACAGGCTGCTCAAAGAGGTTGTGGAGTCTCCTTCTTTAGAGTGATTCCAAACCTGCCTGGCTGCAGTCCTGGACAACCTGCTCCAGGTGACCCTGCTTTAACAGCAGGAATTGGACTGGATGATCCTCAAATGTTCCTTCCAATCTCTGCCATTCTGTGATTCTATAAAGAGAAGACAAATACACAGCGCATTGTAGATTGTTTTAAAGTTTGACTTTCAAATTTTCTTTCACATTTGTGCTTCTGGTCAGTCTGCTTAGTCATCCTGAATGACAGCTCTAACACTGACACGAATTCAGAGCTGAACTTTGACCTAAGTGTCAAATCAAAGGGTGTAGAAAAAAACCCAACCAAAACAAGGCAGGCTGAGAAAAGTTACCTCAACTATTTCAGATGAAAGATAGTGTTTTAAAAATGTATGTTGAAGTACAGTTTGAATTTCTGGCAAATACTGGAGCTGATAGTTCTATGTAACGCTCTCCAATTACAACATACTTACTAGCCACAGCATGTTTGTTGCTAACAAAATGTGGCAGATGTCTGCTATAGTGGGCCTCTGTTCAGCCATTACTGGCTATTTGATAAATGATCTGCAGTGTCAGAGAAAAATAGCAGAGAAACACTGGGTGAAGGGGAAAGGAAAAAAAAAAAACCCAAAGAAAGAAAAAAACCCCAAACTTCAAGCAAGGCCAGACTGTGGGAAAGACTCACTTATGCTTGCTTTACATATGATTGTCCCTTATAAGGAGGAAAACAGTAACCCATTGGTCATGTAGTGACATGTGTAGTGACAATGCTAGTGCTGTTCAGAGGCATCCCCCAGGTTCTGTCCCTGGTGACGTGTCTATACACTCATTGTAAAAGTATGCTCCACTGAACGTACAGCTGCACTGACTTCCTCCTTGGGGAAGCCATCACCTAAACATCTAGAGAAACAAGCACATGGGTCTGTGGATGACCACTTGAGTCCACACAGTACAAGCTCTTTCCAAGAGCTGAAGGAAAGGAAGCAGCGCAGGACATCGTTCCATGAGTGTGCTGTTGTCACCAGCTGGAAAAGGAAAAACCCAAACAAAGCAGTCACAAGGGAAATGAGGCCAATCTGGTCATTAAGCCGACAGAAAAATGCATTTCCTTCTAGAGGCAGTGATGCCTCTTAGGAGTTTCTGGTTTGCTTTGCTTAATCACTGGGGTTGGAGTTTCCCAGTTCACTCCAAAAGCACTCCTACGTTCCCTGCCTGTGCCTCTGAGTGCTGTCTCCTGTTGTCCAGTGAGAAAGACATTTTTAACAAATTGATAAGGTGGAATTTTCCCATGCAGACGCTATCAGGCAAGCAGAGCACTGTGTGGCATGCTACAAGTGAAAAAATGTGCTTACACTCTTTTCTGACTTGGGCTAGTCCTCCAGTCCCTCCTCCCTCCTTGTCTCAGGGTCAGAGCCAGACAGAAACATCTCCCAGGCTGCTCGAACTGCTGTAGCAAATGCCAGATGCGGTCTCCTGCCTTGGATTTAGTCCATTTGCACACCTACTTTTACTGAGAGGAAGTTTCAACAAAGCAGGAAAAAACAGTAGCTGAAGAAATAAAATTGAAGCCACTGTACCAAGTCTCAACAACAAGCTGACAAAAACCATGCACCCTATCTTGTGTATTGCCTTATATGCTTTGAGGAGCAATCAGCAGAGCTTAATTTCACCCAGACAGACTGAGATTGCCTGAGACCTGGTCTTGTAATGCAAGGCATGCTCAAGTTGAGATTCATATGGGAGCATTTTCCTGTGGGAAAGCAAGGGGCAGCAGGAATTCACCAACTGCTAACATACCATCCCATGAAACACCTAAAGCCCCCAGAGAGTTCAAAACAAGATTTAGAGTCATAGAATTGTTTTGGTTGGAAGATCAACCATTAAGTCCAAATGTTTACCCACCACTGCCAGATTACCACTATACTGTGCCCCTCAGCATACCATCTACACACCTTTTACATCCCTTCAGGGATGAGGACTCCACCACTTCCCTGGGAAGCCTGTTCCAGGGCTTGGCAATCATTTCAGTAAAGACATTTTTCCTAATGTCTTACCTAGACCTCCTCTGGCTCAACTTTAGGCCATTTTCTCTTGTCCTTTGCTTGTTACTTGCGAGAAGAGACTAACCCCCACCTTACTGCAGGCTCCTATCAGGGAGATGCAGAAAGCAAGAAGGTTTTCCCTCAGCCTCCTTTTTCTCCAGGCTGAACACAATCCCAGTTCCATCAGATGCTTATCACAAGATTTGTTCTCTAGACCCTTCACCAGCTTTCTTGCTCTTCTTTGGACATGCTCTGGCACCCCAGTGACTTTGTAGTAAGGGCCCCAAAACCAAACCCAATATTTAAGAGGCAGCCTCACCAATGCTGAGTACAAGAAGGCAATCACTGCCCTGGTCCTGCTGGCCACACTATTGCTGATATGCACCAGGATGCTGTTGGCTTTCTTGGCCACCTGAGCACACTGCTCATATTCAGCTGCTGTCAACCACCGCCCCCAGGTCACAGGATCACAGATCACAGTATCACAGATGTTAGGGGTTGGAAGGGACTTACATAGATCATTGAGTCCAATCCCCCTGCCAGAGCAGGACCAGACAATCTAGCTCTGGTGTACAGGAACGCATCCAGACAGGTCTTGAAAGTCTCCAGAGAAGGAAACTCCACAACTTCTCTGGGCAGCCTGTTCCAGTGCTCTGTGACCCTTACAGCAAAGAAGGTCCTCCTCATGTTGAGGTGGAACTTCCTGTGCTGTAGTTTATACCCATTGCCCCTTGTCCTATCACAGGGTGCAACTGAACAGAGCCTGTCCCCTCCCTCTTGACTCCCAGCTCTCAGATATTTATAAACATTGATTAGATCCCCTCTAAGTCTTCTCTTCACCAGACCAAAAAGCTCCAGGTCCCTCAGCCTCTCCTCACAGGGCAGTGCTCCAGCCCCTTACTCATCTTTGTTGGACTCTCTCAAGTAGATCCTTGTCCCTCCTGACTTGGGGAGCCCAAAACTGAACACAATGTTCCAGGTGATGTCTCACCAGGACACAGTAGAGGGAGAGGAGAACCTCCCTTGGTCTGCTGGCCACACTGCTCTTAATGCACCCCAGGATGCCATTGGCCTTCTTGGCCACAGGAGCACATTGCTGGCCCATGGATAGCAGCTTCTTGTCCGCCAGGTCCTTTTCTGTCAGGCACCTTTCCAGTAGCAGTATGGCCGTAGAATAAATTAATAATGAGCAGAGAGCTTCTTCCATTTCACTCCACTTGCAATGAACTTTTGGTTCTCTGTGGTGTTAGGAGCAGCTGGGGCTTTCCAAGGGCAGGCAGCACAGGCCAGCAGCACATCTGCCAACAACGTGCTGATACAGGTGGACAGCATGGGCCAAATCAAGGACTTATTTTCTTGCTATTGTTATCCCTGCAGCCCTGGAATTTCATCCAAATGAATTGTTGGAGCATACTTCCCAGATTAGGGTATTCCTGTGAAGAGGTGAGAATGGAGGCAGGGCTGGGAGTGTGTCAGAAGAGTGATTTGCTGCAAGCCTGCCAAAATGACAGGAGTGTGCCATGTGCTGGACTGCTGGCTGGGCACACAACTTTGAGGAGTAGATCTGTGTGCTCCACCAGCAGCCACTGCTAAACAGGAGAGAAAATAATGCCACAAATGCAGTTCTTCATCCAGCCTGTATTTGCTTGTGAAAGAAGCTTAATGGATGTTATTTGTGACTCGTGCTTTGGCAAAAGTATGCTTATTTCTAATTTTCCAGTCTGAAATGCACCATGCTTTCTTGCAGCACAACCCTCAGCTTGCTGTGATGCCACACTGTGCCTCCATATAGTTTTTATTTCCATTATATTGATTTTGCACAGCTTTCCCATGTGCAAGCACTGGCCTTGGTTCCTGCCTGAGAGGAACTCTCTCTTTGTAGGAGAGGTGATTCTTGTCCATCCTTTTAAAAATATTTTCTTTCCATGGGATGATTTTCTTGACAGATTTTTGCCGCTGTGGCTCTGACATCTCAGGTGGTGCTCCAGTTCTGCACTGCAAGTGTATCTCACAGCGGTCTTTGCCTTGTGATTTGATGGGTATGGCCACCCCAAGGATAAGTGCTGGTTTTCTCTTTTTTCTGGTGTTCACACTCCTAGAAAAAGGTTTGTCCTCCTCTCAAACCACTCCACCTGCTTTCCCCCCTCCTCTTTGTGCAGAGCATTTCATGCAACACAGAACCATCACCCATTAGTATTACGATCTGATGCCAGCTGCTCTGTTTTGTTCTCCATTCTATTCCCTCAGATTTCCCACAACAGAAACTTCACAATTTGTTTCATGACAAGGCTGGTAGTATCCAAGGACAGGTCACTGCCACCACTTCAGCCTGTGCAACCCGATCTCTCTTTCTGCCCCTTCATGAAACGCTTCTAAAAGCAAGCAGTGAAGAAAGCAGCTACATCTGAACTCCAATTTTGTCTTTATAACTGGCTCTTGATTTCTATTCCAAGGCATCCTCTTGCAGCTAGGAAGGGTTGGAAATATTAGGACCACCTCTTTCTCTCCTGTTAATCTTTCCATGCCTGTCTTAGACTGAGTTAACAGGAAGCCTTTCTAGACATGGAAACGTTATAAAGGCTTATCCCTAGAAAATGAAGAGCTGTTCAGGAAAAGGTTCCTAGTGTTCTCTGTACTAATAGAGTTTTTGATATCCCAGGGCCATGGCTTCCTTGCAGCTTGAAGCAAAAAGTGAATGTCAGAATAATCAGAAATTGTGTTCCAGCAGATTGACCTTCTTCCTAAGAGGAGCAATTTTTCATTTGAGCAGATCTCCCTGTACTCTGGTTAAATACTTCAGCTGAGTGTCAGCATTGCTCTAACTGAGGCTAGCGCAATGTGTGCTCACTGCCCAGAGGGCCAACCTTATCCTGGGCTCCATTAAAAGCATCCAGGCCAGCAGGTCAAGGGAGGGGATTCTGCCCCTCTGCTCTGGTGAGACCTCAGCAGTGCTGCCTCCAGCTCTGGAGTCGTTAGCACAGGAGTGACATGGACCTGTTGGCACAGGGTAAGGGGCCCAAAAAATTATCAGCACTTTGGAACACTAATCCTATGAGGGAAGGCTGAGAGAGTTGGGGTGGTTCAGCCTGGAGAAGAAGAGGCTCCAGGGAGACCTTATTGCATCCTTTCAGTACCTAAAGAGGACCTATTAGAAAAATGGGATAATCTTTTTATCAGGGCCTGTTGTCACAGGGTTTAAACAAAACAAATAAACAAACAAAAGCCACAACAACAACAGCAAAAACACACCAAAGGAGAAAAAAAGTAGGAGGGAGATTCAGACTAGATCTAAAGAAGAAATACTCTACAGTGAGGGTGGTGAAACACTGGCCCAGGTTGCCCAGAGAGGAGGGTCATCCCTGGAAATATTCCAGGTCATGTTGTTTCAGACTCTGAGGAACCTGATACAGCTGCAGATGTCTCTGCTCAGTGCAAGGAGATGACTTTAGAAGCTTCCTTCCAAAGCAAACCATTCTACCATTCTATCTCAGTTTAAGTATGAAGTTGGTGATCTGTCACGTTGCAATTTTTTCACCCAAGAAAATAAAATTATCTCCAAAATATTAAGGAAAAAAAAAAGATAAATACTTTAATAGCACATTTACAAGCAGAGAAACTGAGTCTTGAGACAACAAGACACAGCTAACACATGGCATCCAAATGGGTGCATGTAAAAACTCATCTAGGCTGGATTTTTATGGAAATAAAGGGAAATAGTTGCCTGACAGCACTTTTGATGACCAGGCAATAAAAGTTCCACATTGGATTGCCCTCAAATAAAAACTCACACAAACCAAAAGAGACTTTTAAAACACATGAAGGTAAAAGGGCTGGCCAGAACACATGAGGATTACCAGAAGAGAATCTGGGTCTTCTGGCTCCTGGCCCAAGACCCTTATTTCATGCCCTTTGTCTCTACTGGGCTTTGAACCAATACATGCAAAATATGTTTCTGCTGTGCTTTACCTTTGGCCATCCACTCAGCTATGCATTCCCACACAGTCATCTGCTGTTATTATGGTTTTGATGAGTAAAGGTTACACAGCTGTATCAATTGTTCCTGTCAAGTTTTAGCCACTAAGTTCACATGGTCACACTGAGCCAAGCCCCTAGATTATCAAGTAATCGAGCTCAGCATATTTGTTGCAATTACAGCTCTCCCACTAGTTTTATTTGCACACATTCACCTTCCTCTCCTGCTCTCCCTTGCCAGCTCAGAGGAGTGTTGTGGCTTTGTGCTGAGCAGTGACTCTGCATCAGGTAAATAGCTGAATTAAGTCCTGTCACTGTACCTATCTAAACTGCCATTCTGACAGGGGCAATGTGGGTGTGCCTTAGCAGTGATGTGGCAGTAAATGATGCGACAGCAAAGAGATATCATTTGAATGTTGCTTCTTTGCTGCCACATCATTGCTAAGGCACACCCATGCTAAGGTTGGAACACTTCTGCTACAAGGACAGGCTGAAGGAGCTGGGGTTGTTCAGCCTGGAGAGAAGGCGGCTCTGGAAAGACCTAATAACAACCTTCCAGTACCTGAAGGGGGCCTACAAGAAGGCTGAAGAGAGACTGTTTACAAAGGCCTGCAGTGACAGGATGAGGGGCAATGGCTTCAAACTGGAGAAGAGCAGATTTAGATTGGATGTTAGGAACAAGTTCTTTACTGTGAGGGTGGTGGAACACTGCAACAGTTTGCCTGGGGAGGTGATTTGTGTCCCTTCCCTAGAGATACCCAAGGCGAGGCTCGACAGGGCTCTGTGTACCCTGGTCTAGCTGAGGATGTCCTTGCTGACTGCAGAGGGGGTTGGACTAGATGAGCTTTGGAGGTCCCTTCCAGCCCAGACCATTCTGTGATTCTATGAACGGGCAAACCACATTGCTCCTAGCTGTGTTGCACTGATTTCAACCTTGGGCCAGGTTGCTCTTAGTCAGTGGATTCAAATATCATAATTGATTGACAATTCTTCCTGTGCCAAAACAATAATAAGACATAAAATGGGATTTAAATGTTCTCACCCTTTCACTTTCATCCAGACTCTGAGGAAACAAATAGCTTCTTCACATCCCCACAGTAAGGTATTTTGAAATAAAAGTGCACCTTAGATACCAGGTTCAGTTTTGTGCTCCTCACTACAAGAAGGACATTGAGGTGCTGGAGCATGTCCAAAGAAGGGCAATGAAACTGGAGACAGGTATGGAGAACAAGTCTTATGAGAAGTGGTTGACAGAACTGGGTAGTTTACTCTGGAGAAGAGAAGGCTGAGGGTAGACCTTCTTGTTCTGAAAAGAGCTTGTAGTGACATGGGGGTTGGTCTCTTCTCCCAGGTAACCAGGAATACTATGAGAGGAAACAGCCTCAAGTTGCACCAGCAGAGGTTTAGATTGGATATTAGGAAAACATTATTTACTAAAAGAGTGATCAAACATTGGAACAGGTTGCCCAGGGAAGTGGTGGAGTCCTCATTCCTGGAGATGTTCAAAAAACTGTGTAGACATGACACTTCAGGATATGGTTTCGCAGGCATGGTGGTGTTGGGCTGATGGTTTGAGGAGGTCTTTTCTAGCCTTAACCATTCTATGAAGACTGAAGTTGTGGAACATGCACTTGTAATAGTCATGTACAAATGGCATCAAAACTTTTCCCCCCTCCAGTTTAGCAGAACTTTCATCTTCTACTGGTATAAAAAGGTTATGCCTGATAATCTACATAAAGTGGTCATTACCCAATACATCATTGCATATGGCTGTCTTCTTACATATGCTTCACCCACCTTGGACTGTGTCATTGAGTGAGTCCATTTTACTTGTGTGTTCAGTTTGCTGTTTTGGGGTTGGGAATTACAGCACGAGGTAGCACTCTTTGGATCAGTGCAGTGAATACTGCACTGCACAATGAAGTGCGTCCAGCAGGTCTAGGGAGGTTCTTCTCCCCCTTGAACACCAACCATATTTCCCTTGACTCTGACAGAAACACCTATTTTGCCTGTCCTGGGCAATCTTTTATATTCCTCTTAGAGCCTAGAGCCTTTTAGAACCTAGAAGAGTCTGCATTTTGTTAAAACTGATGGAAAGAAACGAGTCCTACTCACAAAGCACAATTTCTAATACCATTTGTCTCTCACTGTGTCAAATTCACATCACAATGAAATACAAGTGCCATAGATTAGTTTTGTACTGGAGACTTTTCACTAGCTATTCCATTCCAGTGCTCTGAAAATGCTTGTAATGAAATCTGACAGACACAAGAAATTACTTAGCATGAGGCTTGCACAACACAGAGCTCCTGAGAGAGGCCAGAAGAGCAGCAGATAACTCCCATTTCAGGCTTCTGTTTCTCAATGAACAGTGACACAGAGTAAAATGGAGAGAAATCTGCAAGTTCCTACAAACCAAATCCTCTCTCTGCATTCCCAGTTTCTGTGAGTACTCTGTGGTGAGACCAAAAATAGGACAGAGGCACCTAGAAAGCACTGTATTACTTCACAGCCTTTGAGTCAGCTTTTCAATGGATTTTTTCCCCTCTTTGTTGAAATTATTCAATGAACCTAAATGAGCATTTCTTATTAAAAGCTTTAAGAAGTGATTGAAAAAAACCACAGTGGTGTAGGGACAGGAGTTGGAACTCTGCATAATTGCACCAGTACAGGTTAGGAGTTGGCCTGCTAGAAAGCAGCTTCACAGACCTTGGCGTGCTGGTGGACAAGTTCAGCGTGAGCCAGCAGCACACCCTCGTGGCAAGAAGGCCAGTGCTATCCTGGGATGCAATAAGAAGAGTTTGGTCAAGGGAGCTTTCTCCTCTTCTACTTTGGCCTAGTGAGGCCACATATGGAGT